>WAAD01022881.1:15938-31245 GCA_013389945.1 Fregata magnificens
GGAAGTGCAGAGGAACCTTGTAAGATTTGTGTTTAGTTAGGCAACAAATTCCCACTCTCTTAATTCCCAGTGTTACCATGTGATGTGGGGAACTGGAGGAGAAAATGAGTAGATTAAAATCTTGAGATCTGAATAGGTTATCTGTTGAAATATGCACCCTTTAACATAACTATTCACAAACATGAATTGCTGTTACTTAGCAGGTTGAGTCTCTACTTTAGTGATGATAAACAGAGTAAATGATAAACACAATAGATCATCTGTCTTTCAAAGAGTAATGAAATCATACATAGTAATGCTTAGAGAGGTACGGTCTGTTTTTTGCCTTTTACATTCATAAGTCCTTGTTGTTACCCATGAAAAAGCATTATTACTACTGCACAGTAAAGCTAGTGATGATTTTCAGCAGCAGCAGCAGCCTCTGATAGTCCATCAACATTTCAACAGTTGCATGCAGTTCCTGGAATAAACTGGGAATAAAAAGTGTGAGAGATTTTTATAATTTACATTTTGGTAAAGACAAACATGTTACTTTAGAGCGATAAGCATGGGATGTTCACATCAAAATGCTTAGCCTAATACTATAAAATATGGCTCTTGTCACACCACCCTGAACTAGTAAAACTGCAGCTGACTGTTGATAAAAATTGAATACGAACCATCTGGATTCAGTCGAAGAGGAGGCCAGCAAAAATGAAAAATGCATTTCCAAACATAAAACCAGTGGGGACCTAAGTAAACTTGAGGCTGACAAAGGCACAAAAAGTGAAATAGCCTTCTCTATTTCCTACTTGAAGTCTGTTTGCTGTGATGTATTGATTTTCTTAAAATTTTTATTTTCTAATCCTATGCCTGTCACATCCTATGCATATGGGGAGTAGCAGTTCTTTAGTTTATGTGTTTTAGGGAAACTCATAAATGTCAGGGAGTTTTTGACTTGGCTCTGAAAATGTTTGCAAGCTCCCCAATTGTTGAATTGTGTGTTTACGTTGATACCCTGAAAGGAATTTTATCCCTTGTTTCATGAGAAGCAAGTTGAGATTTAATGAATAAAAGCATTGTATAAATGTAATCCATACTGCAGATGTGGTAACTCAGGATGCTGCACTGATTGTTCTTGGCAGCATGGTGAGCTGTGATAACTAAGGTCCTTTCAGTTTTCAAAAGGTGTCACTCATGCAATTGTTGTGATGCTAACCAATCCTTCAGAAACTGAAAGAAGTGCTGTTTTGATCAAGGCATTTGAATTTATGGGTTAATACCTTGTGCTGTGCCCTGTGTTCATCTTAGAAATAATTCTGCTCATTGTGAGTTTTCTGTCTTCTCATAAATATAGGAAAACAGGAGAAACATTTACATTATGAACATTACTTCTGCAAAATCACCATTACAATCTGAACATATTTGCAGTGTTTCATGGAGAGGTAAAACATCAAGACCACAGATTGTCTTGTGCAGGCAGCTGTGCATTTGTCTTTATAAGAGGAAGAAATTACAATATTAGGCAAACTTATCTGAGAATCTATAGTATGCAAATAAGCTGTATAAAAGCGACAAAAAGGGAGCACATAGCTAAGATGACTTTTAACAATCTCTGGGGTTTTTTAGGAAGTTGGGGNACTAGTAGTCTAAGGAAGTTTTGGGGAAGAGGGGAATTAAGCCTTAAATGCTTATTAAATATTATTGTGTCTAACTGTCATGCAGCTAATAGCACAAGCAAGGAAATGTTGTTATTTAAACCAAGAATTGCTTCAGATGGAGTACAACAAATCAGACTGTAAGGGGTGATGTGGATGTGAAAATGTAGATCTGCAGGAAGTAATTCTGCATAGCAAGGGTTGGGGTATGGAGAGCTGGAGCCTGCTCAAAGCTTCTGTCTATCTCTGTTTTTTCAGAGTAACTCAGTCTGCTGCCAGCCTTACAGAGCCTAATTTAGCATCTTTTTTTAATGCTTTTGTAGGAGCTTAATTGTTTTAGTCCATCTTCAGACTTACCTGGCTTTGCTAGGCACTTGGTGTGTGACAAAAGTAGATGTCTATATTGTAGGCATAAAAATTGAGATGCAATATATGCAAGGCGGGGGTGGGAGGCAGAATGAACTTGATGTCTTCTGTTATGGTTTGGTTTGCATTTTCCATAGCACATCATCTGCAGGTTGGATAACCTCAGGTAACAGAAGAAACAACCTGTTTTGTAATAATCTTCACTTGCAAGGATGAGGTTCTGGATCAGCTTCTGTAGAACAAAATCTTAAGCAAAAGTTCTTCTTGTGGTTTCTATTTGTTTGTTTATAGTTGATATACCAAAAGTGCCTTGTTATGCATAAATCTGTAAAGATTATTTGAGAACATTGATTTTGGAATTTATTTTAACACTGGCTTTCTAAATCCTGTTGAATTTTACACGTTGGGGGATAAATCCCTTTACAAACAATCAAACAGAAGAAAGATAGTTTTATGAAAGGCCATCTTTTTCTGTTATGCCTAAATACTTGCTTTGCACTGAATGACTCAATACCAAATGATTCTATGATCTATGGCAACAATAGTAAGCGGCAACCCCCATAATACTCAAATTATAACCAATTTTCAGGATAAGTTTTTTGACCAAGATGTCTTAGAGTCTATAGCGAGCTTTACTGCTCAGGACCTCTGTGTGAGAGTTTTTCTTTTTTTTTTTTTTTTTTAATGGCTGAGGCTTAGCAAACAACTCATCCTGTAAGTGAGCTTGTTATCTTCAGAGAAGTTAATCCAACAATGAATTTGACATCCAATGTGTCTTTCCTGTGTTTTTGATCTTATTTCCAAGAAAAATGCTCTGTGTACTTGCAGTGTTTTACATAAATAATAAATAGCTGTAAGAAATTTTGTGAAATGACTGGTCAATAGCTGTAGCAACAAACAGGCCTAGTGGCAAAGCCTGGCGTTTCTAGCATGCTCACGGTGTCTCCTTCGGCCCAGCTAAAATCAGCCTTTAGCTAGCTGAAGACTATCTTATGTTCTTATAAAAATAATTTATCTGAGAATGACCTAATAGTTAATATTTTTCTGTGCTAAGGAGAATAACCTGAATATAGAGTAGTCTTTAAAACTTATTTGCGAGCTAAAGTAAGTGGTGGTTTGTTGGTAATTATGAACTTATTCTTGGGCTATGTGTTTTCTGTTGTTGTCCTTCATGACAGCTACACTTAAAGCTGGATGATACTGCATTATAAAGTCTGTTCAAGCAATAAATACTTGATATTATGGATCTGTAGGCAGGTAGATGCTTATTGGAGGTGCATTTTTATTCTAATTGGGAGCAGCACAAATATTGGAGCATCGCTCTGTCAGGCGAGGGGCTCTAAGTTAAAAAAAACTGTAGTCCAACATCCAGCACACGTGAAGTGGTACAGCTCTGTGCAGCATTTCAAGATCTGACCTTACTATTTTGGTACTTGATGTTCCGCTAGAAAAGAAGCGTGACCGTTGGCAAAATTGACTTGCCATTTCTGGATGGTGAGGTTTTGTAAATGCTATCCCAGGAAAGGCATAATATGCTTGTTAAGTATATATATTTCCCGAGTACAAGAATCTTGGGTTTACATTTAAAAAGGAGACTGTAAGTTCTTTAAGTCTTCATCCCTTGAAAGTATTTTAGTATCCTTTGTCCACTGTTATAGGTCCTAAGGGATAGATGTCGGACAATGGTTGAAAAACTGGTCTCTCTTTAGGTAAATAATTTCATATGTCTAAACTGCAAGGTGTTTCTTAGATGTCTTATCTTAGGAAGAGGAGGAGTAAGATATTTCAGAGGAGTTTCTAGATTATTGTGAATATGATTCTGGTTCTTTCAAGGGTCTGTTTGACTGAAATTTCTGACCCTCTCCATATAGAGTTATATAAAGTAGATTTTAAAAAACACACACATTTTTATGGTAATGTGAAAAGAAATTGTGCACTTAATGCCACATGAAGAATCCGGTGAATGCTATCACTGAAGAAGTTAAAATAAAACTTAGCATTGTGTTTCAAAAACCTAATACATTCTCTAGGGTTGTTCCATGCTGCTTTCTGAAGTACAGTGCTTCCTAAGATGAAATAAACTGGTGAATTGCACGTTAAAATGATAAAACTCAAGAGTATTTCTTGTGGTAAATTCATGACCATTTGGATGGGTTTAAATGTTCCAAATTAGCTGAAAATAGTCCCAGAAGCCCAGTGAGGAGCTGCAGAAGTTGATGCAGTAAGCAGCGTTCGTGCTGGGCAAGACATTCTTTAATTTATATGTAGGGGTTTTGGTTTTGTGGGTGGTGGGTTTTTAGTTTGGTGGTGGTGGTGGGTTTTTTTTAAGTTTTAATAAAGCCTTTGTTCTCTAGTTTGAAAGGAAAAAAATTTCTGGTACACTTCAAGGAACACTGTAAATATTGCAGTGTGGCTACAAGGCCTATAGGTGCTTACTTTAATAAAGAACAAACTACTAAAACACCCTTTACCTTTTAAGAAGTGAATGTGGAATAGGGTTTGTCAAGTGGTTCTCCTAGTGGTAGTATAAAATGAGCTTTAGATTTGCAGCCCTTATTGTTGCTTGCGACATTAAAGCAGAAGGTACCCACTCATGGACATGGTGAGAATCTGCAGAATAGCCCACAGAAAATGTTCCTGTTGAGCAAAACATGCTTAGGTATTGGATTCCTTTGTCCTTGCTCATGAACTTGACTAATGCTACTTTCAAGGGCCATACCTAGCAGAGATGAAGAGTTTAGTCAAATTTCTATGCTCTGCCTTCTAGCCAGGATACATTAAGCAGTATGAAGTTGTGAACTGGCCAGAAGTCTCTCTGATTGCCTGCCACTTATCGCCACTTTATGATGTTTGTAGTAAATCCTGTTTTGCAGTAAACTGAAATGTTTCCTTCCAGGGTGCTGAAGTACTTAACTGTACCTTTTCCATCTATTACTCCTTTTTCACCTCTTTCTCCTTCAGTTGTTCAGCTATAATTTAGCCCCATTGTACTCTTTTTAACTCTAACTGACAAAATGAGAATAAAACTAAAACCTGAGAAATGGTGCATGGGCAAAAAAAAAAAAGCATTTGTTTCCCTCCTTGCATAATGCAAAACCAGCAACTTCCTCAACTTATTTGTGTCAAATGGCCCTTTCTGGGCTAAAACTAAGATGAAACATGTTGTTTCTGAAAGCAAATGGAATAAGCTAAGCTATAAATAACTAAACTCTGGCTGTTCTTTCAGTTTGAGCACCCTTTTCATCCCAGAGGTTCCCAATGTACACTTCAGGTCAAAGTAGTAAGGAAAAAACACTACAACATCCGTTTCCAAAATGTTATATCCTATCTAAAAGCAATTACTTCCCAAGGGTCCACTTCTGACACCTTCTTTAAGGTAGAACATCCCTTGTTTTTAGACAGTCTAGTTCCTTATGTGTTTATCACACTTCGTAACTGCTCCACAAGGCTGTAGCTATGTACAACTTGAATAAATAAGCACCATGTCTGTGTACTGAACTGCTGGAGTGGCCTAGTTATCTTCTTGCATCAAACCAACTGTTCACTCTTTAGAGTCTGACTTGGAAGTCACTTGGGAAGCAGAAAATCAGTAGAAAGTGAACTTCTGAAGGAGGTTGTGTGACACTTCTGGTTAAGTCTTCCTATTAATGATTTTATTTCTGTAAGTATTTGTATTTTTAGCTTGCTGCTTAAACTTTTCTTTACCAAATTGGACTAGAACTTTAATATCTGGAACTTTGAGATGCTTTTATTTGTGCTGTGTAAATCAAGTTCTCTATGGGTTTTCTTTCTTTTATCTGTATATACTTCTGCAGTCAGTATCTTATCTATTCCCACTTATATCCCTTTGTAAGGGTGCAGTGGTGCTGTAATGTAGTCCATGTTTTCATATGCCATCCTACTTTCTAAAAATATATTTCTAAGCAAGTTAAATATGTATTACATTAGCACACTCTTTATGACAAATGTTGATAGTAACCTCTTGGCAACAAATACCTGTATATAGGACTAGTGCATATATAAAGCACCGAGTAGTTGGCAGTCGGATAAATTCAAAGCTAACCAAACTATTAGTACTGTATACACAAACAGCACTTGCAAGCTGATCCATTTCTCTTTATGAATTGAACTTGCTAATGTTGCTGTAGGAATGCCTTGTGTTGTGCAAACCAAGAAGCAAAATCTGAATTTACTTGCAATAGTTGCTTGTAAGAGGACAAAGGGAAGGAACTGTCCAAGACCTCAGATCCCTGGCCCTGAATTCTGAACTCAGTGCCATAAGTGTAAAGAACAAAAAATATAAGGATTTGTGGCTCAGAAATTGGAAGATTGCGTGTGGCTCTAAAACATCTTCTTATAAGCCAGCTTACATTAAAAACCCTTTTATTTCATGGTGTTTGGCATTAATACAGAGCTGTAAATGCAGAGAATTAAGCTAAATTGAATTCCACTACTGCAATAATATAATTGAGTCCAGTAAAAAATGCTTCCTCCTCTGCAAATACTGGCTTTTGTTGGCAGCCTCAAACCTCTTAGAACAATTCCCATTGACTTACTCAAGTAGCTAAACAAGTTTTGAAAAACAAGCTGGTTTTAAAACTGTAGCTTCAACAAAACAGATAACAAAATGTAGCCTTGTCTACATAATCAGAGCTGCTCGGGCTGAAGCCGCTCTGGGACTGGGAGCCAACAACACTGATGTGTTTACAAGGACTCAGTGAAGTAGCATTAGAATCTACTGTCTTGAGGTTTTCAGAGGGGGAGCTCTAATTAAATAAATGCTGATTTGGTAAGAGCTGGTAAGAGTTTGTTTTAAAAGGTGAACGTGCTGTGCGCCCAGCTCTCTCTGCCCTCCTGTTGCTAAGCCATACAGGGTTGCACAAAGGACATACCTTCTGTCTTCAGACTGCTGGAGAAGGGAACATAAATGCTATACAGCAGCCAGGAACATTCTCGAACCTAAGGAGAGCCTGAAAAAAATGATGTCTTGCAGCAGAGTGGGCAGCCAACACAACAGAAGAGGGCAACAGAGACACAAGAGGCTCTGACTGCCTCTCATGACAAGGGACGTTGCCCTTAGTTTAGGACTTACTGGGAAAGTGTGGTGGGTTGACCCTGGCTGGATGCCAGGTGCCCACCAAAACTGCTCTATCACTCCCCCTCCTCAGTTGGACAGTGGAGAAAAAAATATAACAAAAGGCTCATGGGTTGAGATAAGGACAGGGAGAGATCCCTCAGCAGTTACTGCCACAGGCAAAACAGACTCAACTTGGGGAAATTAGCTTAATTTATTAACAATCAAATCAGAGGAGGGTAATGAGAAATAAAACCAGATCTTAAAACACCTTCCCCCCACCCCTCCCTTCTTCCCGGGCTCATCTTCACTCCTGATTATTCTCTACCTCCTCCCCCCGAGTGGCGCAGGGGGATGAGGAATGAGGGTTGTGGTCAGTTCATCACCCGTTGTCTCCGCTGCTCCTTCTTCCTCAGGGGGAGGACTCCTCACACTCTTCCCCTGCTCCAGCGTGGGGTCCCTCCCGCGGGAGACAGTCCTCCACAAACTTCCCCAATGTGGGTCCTTCCCATGGGCTACAGTTCTTCACGAACTGCTCCAGCGTGGGTCCCTTCCACGGGGTGCAGTCCTTCAGGAACAGACTGCTCCAGCGTGGGTCCCCCGCGGGGTCACAAGTCCTGCCAGCAAACCTGCTCCAGCATGGGCTTCCCACGGGGTCACAGCCTCCTTCAGGCATCCACCTGCTCCGGTGTGGGGTCCTCCCTGGGCTGCAGGGGGACAGCCTGCCTCACCGTGGTCTTCACCACAGGCTGCAGGGGAATCTCTGCTCTGGTGCCTGGAGCACCTCCTCCCCTCCTTCTTCACTGACCTTGGTGTCTGCAAGAGTTGTTCCTCTCACATATTCTCACTCCTCTCTCCAGCTGCAACTGTGCAGTTGGGGGGTTTTTTTGTGTTTTTTTGTTCTCCCTTCTTAAATATGTTATCACAGAAGTGCTACTACCGTTGCTGATTGCCTTGGCCAGCAGCGGGTCTGTCTTGGAGCTGACTGGCATTGGCTCTATCAGACATGGGGGAGGCTTCTAGGAGCTTCTCACAGAAGCCACCCCTATAGCCCCCCCACTACCAAAACCTTGCAACACAAACTGAATACAGAAAGAGAGAGAATGGTATGAGCAGCCTATGTCTTTCACGCAAAGCTTTCTTTTTAAACAAGATTATGTACAGCTCTTTTTTTTTTTTTTAATTTATCAGGAAAATAATGACTGGAAATCTTGCAGTTGACATTTGCTAAACCTTTCTCTCTGTCAGGCCTGTGCTGCAAGGGACTCTTCCACTTGTCCACAGCAATGTCTCTTGGCATTCTCTCTGCTTTTTGCTCCTAATACTAATAAATAAAGCTATGAATAGGCTACTGATATAGTTTTTGATTTGACCATCTCCTATGACAAACATCTGAATTACTCCTCTCATTTCATAATAATACCTACTAGGATGCAGATTATCCAGGGCTAGAAATGCACTTGTTGGCAATCTTTCTGGTTTTCACTCCTTTCCAGTGGAACTGTATGTAAACTGGTATAGGTATACCAGTCAACCGAAGTGGAAGTCATATGGGCTCTAAATGATGGCGTGTGCTGTAATGACTTTGCAGTATTAGAAAGTAAAGAATGAAGTTGCATAAGGTACAAAGGAGGAGGAAGGACTGTACGCTTGAAAAGGCACAGAGAAGCCAGGCAAAGAAATATTTTATGCAAGCAGTTGTCATGGTGCAACTTTACTAAAATGCATCTTTTTCCTGCTTCAGCATTATACTAATATTAAACAATGCATTACAGATATCAAAGTGCTCCCCTATGTGTTTCTTAAACAGCAACAAAATCAACACAAAAAAACCCCAAAGCTGCCCATGCCAAATAAAACTTTGTGAAGCAGCTTTTATGTAGGATTTTTATTCCCAGGAAGCAAGTTTCTGGCTCCATGTTCAGGATGGGAATGCAGTTTCCTTAGACCAACAGAGTTGTTTCCAGGTGATGCAGGAGCCCTAGTGAACTCTAAAACAATTAAGGTAAGCTACCTTTACTCTCCCTTCTGAAGTCCTTTGTGTAAAAACATTTTTTCAGCTTAAATCAACTGGCTTTTCTGCATGGAAGCGCAGTAATGCAGACTTCTCCATTCTGTTTTCTGTGTAGGAATTAAAGTTGGCATTTTTTTCTGATAAGAGCAGCAACAGTATGGGATGGAATCTCAAAACAGAGCTCTTTTTTTTTTTTTTTTTTTTTTGGTCCTGGTTTCAGGAGAATCATCACAAATGGCTATGCTTTTTTTTCTTCCTTGTTTGCTACAGTGTTATCACACTGAAAATACTGCATCATATCCTCAGTTTTTCAGCTTGCTAAATAAAGTTTTTCATTTTCAATATCAATGTTACAATTGCATGAGATGTTCGTGCTGTTAGAATTGTAAAATGGATATTTCAGTTTTGAGATTTTGAAGGAGGCGGCTAGGGAAATGAAATAATTTAGGTGCCAGTGTCTACATTTTAATGGAGAAGACCCTGCTGTAACTAAAGAATGGCTTAAATTTATGCTCAGTTTTAAGTACTCTGTGTACAAAATTGTCTTCGTTGCTATCTTCCAGGTAAAGCATGAACAATAACTTAACTTTCTCATTATTCTCTATCCTTGAGTTTGAAATGGCAAAGTCTCATCTCTTACCTGTAACTTAAAATTCATATCAATCTATGTGTGTGTTTCCTTTCTAAGTTCATTAGTTGGTTAATTTTTCCCCTTGCTTCTTGTTGAACTTCCAGTAATACAATGTGAGAAAGCCAAGAAAACTGTCTGCTGGAGACATTTCTTTTAATGGTTTTGTATTAGTGCTAACATGCCCCTGCACAGAATTCATTTGGTAAGAAGGATTTATAGGAAAACCTATCTCATGCCACTTGGCAGGGAAGATACAATGCTTAATTGTAATGAGTATTGATTGTTTTTAATTTGTTTGCTGTACATTAAGAACCAACTTTCTCTTACATCAGTTAAGGAAGAGACGTGCAAGTTGAGTGACCCTCCTTTCCTGCCTACCCTAGACTGCTCTCACTGGAGCCATACAGGGTACAACCATACAGCATGGCTCTTGGGTGGATGGTTAGACTGCTAAGAGATTTATTTGCCTAGGATATCAAATTGCAGCAAACTTATTCGGTTCACTTAATGGGAATCTTCTCCCCACAAGCTGTAGTTTGAGAGGGAGAAGTTGATTTGGCATTGAAGGAGCGCTTGGTGCTATCTCTCACCTGATTCCAGAGTCACAGTTCTTCTAGAGCTCTGGTTTCATAGTTAACTACTTTACAGTTTTGTTTTATTCTTTCATGTGTCTTCCATTAGTCCATGAACAAGCACCATGTTTACATATTATCAGCTCCCTGGTGCGTGTTTTGGGGGGTTTTTTGTGGTGGTTTTTTTTTTTTTTTTTGGTTTGGGTTGAGTTGGGTTTTTGTGGTGGTGTGTGATGGTTTTGGTGTTTTGGTTTTGTGGTGGGTTGGTTAGTTTGTTAGTTTTAACTTTTAGTCATGACTACAAGTGGTTTGTATGGAAATTACCGCTTCTGTGCTGTTCTCTCACCTACCAGATTTTGAATGAGTTAAAACTTCAGCAATTTTCCTGATGGTTTCTTCCTAGGAAGTGTTTCTTCTTGTATGGGTTGAGCATAATCTGTATTTGAAGATAAAAACTTCATGACAGTGACAGAAATAAGGATGACTTTTTTTTTTATATCTGTCATAATTTACTCAGAATGAGAAGTGAAAAAAGACTCTTTATTTTTCCTCCTTCCTTTAAATATGTGAAATATTGTAATGACTTTATCCATCACAGATGATGATACTATGTTTGTTTCCACTATAATTCAGAAATTTGTTTATGGATTGAAAATTTTTTAAGAGAATGTCACAAATACTGCTGATAAGCATTCATGCAAGACTGCATTTAGATTTGAGTCAGCTCAAAAATGTATTTAAAAAAATAAGAAAAATAAAAAGACTGTAAACAGCCAGGCTATTTAGTATTGGCTGCACATCTGAAGCAGCTTAACTGTTGAAGTAAGTCTATTACAGGTACTGAATGAATTATATATGAAGAAATTTGTGGCAGGCTTAGTGGATTCATGTAGTGGTATACAGGTATGTTGGGCTAAAATCTGCTGACTGTCGTGTAGCTGTGATCCTCGCCTGACGTCTGTCATTGTGTGTACATAGCTATCAGCTGCAGCGCTATTCCATTTTCAGATCAAAGTAACGTTTGTATTGGTTTGACCAGCTAATAATGCCATTTCAAACTGCTACACTGCGGGTTCATGTACTGCACGCTTCTATGGAGACTGTGGAAGAGTAGTGTGCTGGTCTTTGAGACCTCTGGCATCCTGTCAGTCACATCCTTGAACAGAGGCATAATTCTGAGCGGATTGAGGATTCAAGCAATAAAAGAACTTTCAACATTCAAGCTCTGTATCAAAAGTCACTTGCTTGGTGTAGTAATAAAGAAAAAAAAAAAAGCTTTTTATGCTAATCTTTCCAATGGGGGACCTCTTGGTCTCTGCCTGGGGTTCCTAGGCTCTGTTACTACAGGAAGATTTGAACAGCTAATGAGATGAAGAAACAAAAAGTTAATGACACTTTATTGAATTCATTAAACTGGAAATAAACTTTTAGAGTGTACCGTCCTCACTCATCCAAAATGAAATGTCGTAAACGCAAATCTCTTATAAACTCCCTAGTACCCTCAGTGATTTTAATGAAAACCGATCTGCTTCTTACGTAGTCATGCCTGCTGGGAGATATTGGGAAGACAGTGTAACTGGCTAAGTTACTCTCAGCACTGCATCTTGTTAAAAGGCCCTGCTTTTCTCACAGCCTGGCAGCTGCAGTGCTTGGGGGGCATCAGTGTGCCTATTGTCTGGCTTTACTGTAACATGCTTACAGGACATGGAAGAGAGGAGAAATATACTTTCTTCCTCAATATCTCAAACACTGACCAGGACCTTTTGCTGCAGCTTAAGGTATTGAGACGATGTGCCTTTTCACAGGAAACTTTTTTTTTTTTTTTTTTGCCAGTAGCTAGTACTTGATGCATCTCTGACTGAAGCCCTGAATGATCAACGTGAAAGAACTCTTGTTCCAGACCTGACTTTTGGGCAGGATGGAGCTGTGTTCGTCAATGGATGCTCATTGTTATTCCTGCACTGTCCAGCAAGTGCAAAAAGGAGGATGCGGTGTTCTATATAAAGATGCTGTTGTTTTCTTATTATGCAAATAGCAAACACTGCAAGTTATACAGGCCAAATAACTTATTCCAATCCACCTCTTAACACACTTTGTTCTTTATTTGGTGCTATATGCAATTATTTATATTCATANTTTTTAGAGCTGGAGGACCTTCAAGTTTGCAGTTTGAAAATATTGATGGGGAAAAGTTTGGTGCGTAGGAAGCAATTTAACAGCACTTGTGCTGTGAAGAGCACCCAATAAATACATGTCAGGATGGCTTATTACATGCTGCTTTTCAGAATGAATTAAGAAGTAAATTGTGCAAGATTCCAGCCAGCAAGAGCTGGTTTGAGAAATGAAGGCTAATGGCTGTCTTTTTATTACTCGGCTTTGTAAAGCATAGTGTGTTTATCTAACGGATAACATTCTGCTTGGGTGCAGCCTTTGGTGAAAGGAGCTGACTAATGTCTGAATGAAATCATTGCTCCAGTCTTGCACAGGACTTGATTGATTGCCTTTTCCTAGTCATCTATTTGATTAATAATGTCTTCTGCTAATTTAAACTAACTGAATTTTTGGCAATGTGTGCATATTGGAAAGGGGAGATCAGCAGGTCCTTACTTCCCTAATTAACCTACCTTAGGGTGAGAGGTGAGGTTCTGTATGAATGCAGAAGTCCCCAGACTTCTGTGGAAAATATTAACCTGTTTTTTTAATGGCAGTACATGTTTAAAGTCCATGCTGAAAGCTAACATTTCACTTCTGTTAGGTCTGTTCAATGCCACAACTCCCTTCTGTTAAATTAAGAGGTAGACTGGCCTAAAACTAACCTCATATGGAAAACATTGTGCACGTAGGAAGAGGGGAGAGATGTGTCTGTCCCCTCAGGAAAAGTTGTTAGATCAAATTAGCTGTAACATTGACTCAGCCATCAGAGTACTCCAGTGATCAGGCTTTTAGGTATTTTGGGACAGATAACTTTCAACTTGTTGACATACTCAAGCATTTTTTTTAGGACTGTTTCAGAACTGGGGGTGATTCAGCAGCCTGACCTAGAGTTATTGTTCTCATTGACTCCTCTAATATCAGGATGAGATAGGAATTAAGTCTGAGGCCAAGATCTCTTGATTTTTCAAGAGCACCGTATTATCAGGTTAGAGAATGTTAAAGCAGTAGATTTTTCTCAGAGTAGCTTTGATTTCTTGAGCAGAGGATCAGTAGGATGTAGTATACCTGAGCGTTTTATGGGACATGAAAATAGAAAATGGAAATATTATGGCTTGTATTATGGAGGAAGAAGTTTATCATAACTTTTCTTCCCAGACAAAGTATATCAACTATTTGCTTAGAAAAGTGAAGTTTGGGGCGTTTTTTGTTGGTTTTTGTATGTTGCATATTGGCTGTTTGCCCTAATGGTATTACATAAGATTTTCTTTTTCAGTGATCTTTTGCTATAAATGCCTGTCGGAAGATGTATTACACTAAAAATTTAAACCCACACAGCAATATCATGTTTCAAATGACACTGCAGCAGTAATGCAGAAAAGATTAGAAATGGAAGTTGAGATTTAATGTGGAAATAGTAATGATTAATGACAGATATCAAGGTTTGCTTCAGTGAAAAGTGCGTTTTAATTGGTTGGGTTGATTAGTCTCATTATACATGGAGCAGGTACAGTAGATGTTGGTTTTCTCTTCTGGGGGAGAGAGAACAAGGGAAATGACCTGAGTTACAAAAGAAAAATAATCCTAGTTGTATGGCAGGAGGCTGCATTGCTTGTGTCTGACACATGGTTGACGCCCTTTCGTATTGAGTAAGGCATTAGAGGAGTGTTTCACTGGGATTCACTAGTGCTATATTGAAAAGTGAATTGAAGTGAGGTGGGTCTTTTCTTCTTAAAATCGAAATATGTGGTTAAAAGCTATAAAAATGTTAACTATTTTTTCTTATTCTCTGAATTCAATGCAATAGGGTTTTTCTAACTTTAATTTGAACTGGGTAATGTTTTTCAAGTCAGACTTGTTGACTGTTAGCTGTTGAAGTCTTTTTTTAATGAAGAATAAAAGATCAGAGAGGCAAAACTGCAGTAGATTTGGTAAAATTTTAAGTGTTAAATGATAAATTTCTACCAAGTTCCCCCAAGAATGGTCATGTGAAAGACAAACTTCTTTCATTGCAGTTTTTCTTCCGCGTACACCCTCTGTTCAGCTCTTTTATTTGCAAACAGTTGAATGACATTGTAGATATCTTCCTCTGGAATTTATAGCCTGAATTTCCTTATGAAATGAATTGTGCAGGAGGGAAGTCATTGAAGTGAGAAAATGTGGAGAACAGAACAAGAAATTGGTGCAAAAGTGAACCCCGCAAAAGAGAAAGATAAATTGGAGCAGAAAGAAGAAAATAGGTGCAAAAAATAAATAGCCCCAGCCCTGCCTGCCTAGGGAAGGTGAGAGTCCCATTTGTTTCTGCCAAAGCTGCATATAAACAGAAAAGAAAAATCCCATTATTTTCATGATTAAAAAGAAGTATTGAAGTACAGGCTATGCTGTCCAATCTCTGATTAAAACTCAGCATTATTTCCGCTTACCTCTTCAATCGTGTTCATAGTTTTAATGGAACTGGAGAGCAAATTAATATTACTTAAACAAAATGTGTCTTACAGGCCACTTGTAACTTCTGCTAAAAATGTTGTTCTTTTTCCTTATTGTTTGTAGTTGCATGATGAGAGGTGCAGAGGGGCTGGGGAGGTGTGTGTGTGTGGACTGTAATCTGTGTGGATATGTTGTTATGTTGAAGGATTGCTACTGGCAATATTCAAACAGCATTCTACCATATTCAAACGCTAAGCATTGCATTTGTTACTACAGGTACAGATAAAGCAGTCAAAGGTTTCAGTCTTAGTTGCACGTTAGCTGGATCTTGAGAATCAGTCAGGAGCGTAGTCCTGTGTCATCAGTTGAACTGGCTGTTATTAATTTATTGTCTCATTATGAAACCAAAAAGATTGTTAAACATCAGTTTGTGTT
>WAAD01022882.1:1278-21621 GCA_013389945.1 Fregata magnificens
GAAAAGTTGATTCTTACCTGCTTGATATTTTACAGTCTGGAGGAGGTATCATTGTAAAGATAATCTGAAATGATTACGGGGTTTAGACAGATTTCCCATGACACTGCTAATCTGCTGAGAGTTTTACTTGTTTAGTTTGTTTAAATTTGCATTAAATTCAGGACAGTTACATGTAAGGAAAACCTTCAAATCAAGAAAAGTCTCAAATTTAGTTTTTCAAAAGGTGGTTTCAGTGACAGTTCATTCAGTTCGAATGGGTTCGTAAGCAGTCATTTTACTTTACAGCCCTGCTGGGGCACAGTTTTGTTTATCAGTATCAGATATCACAATAACCAACTCCTCAGGTATTCAGGTGTGTGGGAGCTCTTGCATCTCCTATTAAACAGAAACTAGAAAATGGGGACAGATAATTTTTATATGCAATTAACTTCCTGTTTTACCCGACTTACCCCTCTTACCTGTTGCCCGCTATCCTCCCCTTGAGTTCAGTAGCCTCCTTCACACTTCAGCAGTGCTCCTTTGAAGGGTATGGATTCTCCATGTGAGCAGTTAAAATAACAGATTGTTAAAGCTCAGTCTTAGCCATACTCGTGATTAATTCATGACTAGATGTAACGATGCTGAGGATGGGAAGAGAAATGAACTGTACTACTGTACAAAAAAGTACTGTATGCTTCATTTCATTTAATGCCGGAGAGCTTTGGGAGGTGGAAGGGACCATGCCTGTTGTTTCATCCATATTTGTATGTACTGTAGTGGGTGGCTATAACAAGAAAGGGCAGAGAAACATTTCTTCAGAAGTGTAACTGCCAGGATAGTTATCTACAGTTATCAAATAACAACAAGAGAACGTGCTTTTTTATTATTAGTCTTAGATATTTACATTTCTTTTCAGTCTGGAAATTCACCAGATATGAATGCTAACATTCAATTCTCCAGCATATTGTAATGGTAAATGCTTAAAAGTGTATTTGTCAAGAATTCATGATCTGTCTATGCTATATACTCCTTTTGTTACAATTTTTTTAAGAAAACTATTTTTGTTAATGTAAAGTTAATATTTCAGAGCAGAATTTTTAAACTTATTGCACTAAATATAAGCTCTGTACAAATAAATAATGCCTCAATGGTTCGATCACTCCATTCAAGAAAATCTTTTGAAAGAGAAAAGCCCTTCTGTAGAAGCCTTGTGATGGAGTGGAGAGGTATGTCTAGGTAGAGACATGCACAACTCGTGCTATCAAGGTTTAATAAGCAAGCAGTTCTCTGTGCTTCCTTTGAGAGGATCAGGCTTTTAAATTGCTGTCGAAAGTTTAAAAAAATATGTAGTATCATGTAGCTAACCAGTGCTCTTACCTTTTGGCAATAGTGAAATATTTCACTTTTGCTTCCAGAAGTCATTTGATAACTTAAATTTGTTTAGTTTTCTTTTGGTAAGCCAGTTAAAAGGATTTACTCTTTTCGTATCACAGAACCCAAGCTATATGAAACGTATGAAAATAAAAATACATTTAGAAATTGTATCTGCTGGGGAGGCAGGGAGACAGAATTATCCAATCGTGCAAGCACTTAGACACGCATTTAGGTGAACCATATCAGTAGCTCCACCGACATTAGGAGGGCTCTCTGAGTATGGAAGTTACACATCTGTGTAAGTGCTAACTGGACTAGAGCTTCGACCTCGCGATTCAAACTGGAGCACTGGTGAGGCCCCTCAGTGCAAGGTAGAGGTCAGACTATCTAGAAGAAGCACTGGAGCAGCCTTAAGTTTGTGGAGAGGAGGCATTCCTGCTGTACCAGTGGCTAAGACAGCAGTGGCGCTGAACACTGATATTTGTGTAGATCAGTGGGGTTTAGCAACAGAAATTTAAAAACTGGCTTGGATGAATGCTAGAAACTGGATTCCAAGGCTAAGAGACTTATCATGTACACAGATGCTTCCAGAGAAATTAATTTCCATCTTGTCTAGAAGTTATTGGAGGTACTTTGATTGAAGCCTTGGATTCTGCACATTTTGACAACAAATTTCTGCCATGACCAGTTCCACAAGTTTGTGTTCTTTGCTCACTGGAAGTCCTGGGTGGGGGCTTTTCTCTGCAATTGCAACTAGGACTGCAGTTGGAAACAAATTTTGTATTTTTGTATGACTTGACTGTGCACCATTTTTATAGCAGCTTATCCTGTTTTAAAAAGAAATTTCTTTTATTTACATGGTGTTTGAAAGATACAGGCAACACTTTTCTATGGGTAGTTGTAATGTTTAAGTGACAAATCTATATCATTATAAAGTTCTTAATAAAATTGTGTGCACCATTCTTGAGTGTATATCCGGCATGCAGAGCTTTTCAGTCATGCCAAAGAGGCATTCCATCCACATGCAGGCTTTCCAGTGGCCATTTTGAATGTCCTCTGAAGTTCATTTACAACCAAACTAAGAGCTGCCCTCTTCCAGCTCTGTCTTGTGCAAGGAGATGAGCAGAAGACTGACGTCTGAAGAGACAACTTTTCAGGACAAATTTAGACTCTGCTTTCCTTCCCTAGTGGGGACAGTGGAGCAGGAGAACACTTGACATGTGAATCCCCAGTTGGCAGTAGAGGTGCTGGGGTCTGCCAGTTGTGATGGATTAAATATTTTTTTTTTTTTTGCCAGCTGGTTATTAAAGCCAGCATGTGGGTTGCTTTGTGGGAAGCAGTCTAGACTAACTAGAGAGTGATGCTGCACTGGAAATAACACTGCCCGAGGAGCAGGTGAGACAGCTGAGATAGAGAAGTCATCTCCTCGGAAAGTCTGCTGAACCAAGCAGTGCTTGAGGACCGGAGATGCAGGCTGGACAGTTGGGGTTTAAAAACCAAGCCAATGGGATTACTGGTTCCCAGCATTTGGTTTCTGCAGATGGTCTGCATCATAGCCTCTGATCAGCTAGGTTTCAAAGGAAAAAAAACATGCCATTCTTTAAATTGTTTAATTTTTTTCATTTTACTCTCAGTTCTGCTGGGAGGCTGAACAGCAGTGTGTCATCTTTTTTGCTTCTTCCAGCCCTAGAGAATTTTTTTTGTTCTTTTAGCTCGCATTTCTGTATTGCTCTTTCAGCAAAAAGTGCCAAGTGGCAGAATGTCAGCTCCCCTTTGCCCCACCAATCTTAGCACATGCCTTCTCGCCTTCCCGAGGCAATGATTCAGGATATCACCTGGACTGAATGGGAGGGGGAGCAGGTGCTGAGCTGAAGTTCTGAGGTGGGTTTTTTTGTATGATACCACTCCATCACTGTGCTTGCTGTGGTTAGGAGTGCAGCCCATCACTTCTACAGTTTCAGTGCTGCTCCACAGCTAGAGAAAATACATGGTATAGCCAGCTTAGAACTCCATCTTCAGCCTTCCAGTAGGTTGTGTTCACACTCCCAGCTGCCCACAGCATTGGGTTTTACATGTGGCCTTAGCTTGGCATGGTAACCCAAGGACTTTCTCCATTAGGAAGGCATGTCCTAGAAGGGAGAACTTAAAGTGGAAAACGCAGTTACAGGTTGTGGTGGGTCGACCCTGGCTGGCAGGTAAGCCCCTACTCTGTTGCTTGCTCACTTGCCCCAGTAGGATGGGAGAAAGCGTTGGAAAGGCAAAAGCAAGAAAACTCATGCGTCAAGGTAAAGGCAGTTCATTAAATAAAGAGGGGAAAAAAAAGAAACCCAAGTGATGCAAAGGCACTCACTCACCACCTCCCACCAGCCGGCCAATGCCCAGCCAGTCTCCGAGCAATGGCTACTTTGGAAAACTTCACCCTCTTCCCTCCTTCCCTCCCTCCCTCCCCCCCTTCCCCCTTCCAGTTTTATTGCTAAGCATGACATTATATGGTATGGAATATTTCTTCAGCCTGTCAGGTCAGCTGTCCTGCCTGTGTGCCCTCCCCCGCTCTTGCCCAACCCCAGCCTACTCTGCCGGGGTGGCAGAGTGAGAAACAGAGAAGGCCTTGACCCTGTGCAAGCACTGCTCAGCAACAGGTAAAACACTGTTGTGTTATCAACACTGTTTTGGTCGCAAATCTAAAACGCAGCACCATACGGGCTGCTGTGAAGAAAATTAACTCCATCCCAGCCTAACCCAGTACACAGGTCCACTTACCCAAGAGTTAATCCAAGACTTGCTCCCTGCATTTCTGTACAGCACCTTCTCAGGGTGGTTACTTCTTTCTGAAAGGGCTTTTTCAGCAGCAGGCAATTAGCCTGCTCCACAGTGCTCCCTTTCATGGAGGGAGCAGGGGATGCTAGCTCTTACTCTTTCAGCACAAAATGGGGATATAAAGCAGAAATGAGCCCTTTCTGTATCAGTGTTCTGGCAATTGAGCAGCCAGTGTTGGAGACAACATACTTAATGTGCCCTCAGGGCATGCACTTTAGTGGTTTGCTCTGAGTGGTTATGATGTATTCTATGAATGTATGTTATAGAGTCAGAATAAAATGCATGTAGCAGACATATACTCATCGTCACCATCCAGTGATCATTTGGTTCTGAGTGCATATAACATGCTGTATTGAACATGGCACTGTCATTTTAAGGAACACTCTTAAGATTTAACGGTAGATATCTAAGAGCATCCCTGTTTTTTAAATCATGGCTTTGCCTGTGCAGATACTGTTTACTAAATCTACACATCACAAGTCCATTGTTTCTTGAACAGTTTGTGTGTCACATCACCACAGAAATCCTACTTCATCTTTGTGGAAAAAATCCCTCGTGTTTCCCAAAACAAAATGCAACAGACTTATTTGAAGCATTTCTTGCACTCAGCTTGTTTGTTGGAATGATGGAAGTTTACTCTAAATATTTCATTTTTAAATGCTCTTTCAACTGTATAATCTCTGCTGTTATTTCCATCACATAACAAGAGATTATGGAGACTAGTAAATTTGTATTTCTTATGTTCTGTAGCAAATACTGTTCTCAAGGTATTTTTTTTCTTTTATATTTAGAGAGATGAGAGAAGAGATTAAACTTGTCTCTTGTGATGTGGGTCATGTGTAAAAGGCAGAATTTCTGGTTTGGGATGGAGCTGTGATGTGTCTTGCAGTGTTTGCAAGCTGATGCAATCAAGCCAAAGCTCTTCAGAGACATTAGGGTTATGAAAATATTTCTAGGGACAATAGGTAGCACGAGTCCATCTAAAAATACCCATTTGGAGGCTAAACTACCTGGCATTCATTTGACAGAGATCAGTTAAAACACAACTAGCAGAAAACCAGCAAACACCATCAGATTCTACTCCCCGGCTCACTGAAGTGGTCAAGTGATGTGTGAATACGATGAGCAGAATTTGGTGTTTTAAGCATTTGGTACTTTTCTGTAGAAACATGGGACTCCCCTTAGAACCAAAGTTGCAAGAATTCAGAGCAAAAGTACCAGCTGACTTTAGCAGAACTAGCCTAATTTCAGTAACTTTGAAGACAGCTCTGGCCTCTCTGAATATGTGATGGAAGACACTGGCAACATAGCTGGCTGCCATTCCTCAAGTGCACCACCGCTCCCCTCTGGCTTGAGTGAAATAGGGGCAGCTAGAGAGTATGTCAGAAAGGTTTTGTGAGATTAGGAAGCTGATTACTCCTGAAACCCATCAGAAGTTGGGCACTGACTGGAGTTCCCATGGAAGTCATGATTTTTAACTCTCAGATGAATACTGCATGTACTCCAGTGTTAGTATTGGTTGGTTCCCTCCCTGCTCAAACGGAAAAGGGAGAATATCTCTCATTAGAAAAACAGTGCTGCAGTCAATGAGGTAGTGTCTCCTAGGGGAGCGAGGGAGGAGAAAACAGGTTGTTTTGTTTCTAATGTAGGCCAGAAAGCAGCTGCCAGAGGTTAGGTGGAGCCATGGAGAGCAGGATGTCACAGGTAGAAAATATTCCACAGGATCTTCACAGTAGTTAAGAAAATTCACATTCCAATTCACAGACATCTCACAGCAACATCCCCTGTGCCCTGCTTGTGTTTTGCTCTGGAGCTCTTCAGAGCAAGAAAGAAGGTGGAATCCTATAACCTATAGAAAGGAATTATTGCTATATGGTGGATTGTGTTGCAGATTATAGCAACTGCCCTAAGGAAAAAGGAAAATCTTCTGAATAGGTTTTAAAGGTTTGACAGTACTTGCATTATCATAGTCCATCAAAGCTTCATCTGGAAATAAATTTTTCATCCTCTTTCACTCACACTTCTAACAGGGCAGTCAAACCCCTGAACTGGTTTAGTGATTTACGTTGAGTCAAGATCAACTAACAAGTGCTCCTTTTTCCAGTGGAATGCCACCTCCTTTGGGAATGGGAAAAGTAAATGTGACACTTTATTGTTGTCTGAGAACTTGAAATGTTTTATACTGCAAGCTGTGAATGCAGGAAGAGAAGGGAAATTAACAGTGCTGATCTAATCTTAGATTTTCTGTGTAAACTGACATTGTGCCAGAATACTGATGCAAAACTGTATTTTAGTCTAAGAAATGTATAGATTTTTTAATGTATCAAAATAAAGTTTTTCTTTTTAAGTAAGAAAGATGTTTCTGTGTCTTCCCTATGGGGCGCTAAGGCCTGCTCGTCCTCTTAGGAATACTGTCTCATGGCCCTGAAAGCAAGCAGAGCCCATCCAGATCTCAAGCTTTGCTTAGCTCTGTGCCTGCCCTTTAGCTGAGTAGCTGCAGTAGTGCTGGGCATGCCGTCTTGGCTATCTCACTGTGCTGGTGCCAAGAAAAGTGTTGTGATGCTAATGCTTTGTTGAGCTGGGTGGGGTGAATGAGGTATTGTAGAGCAAAGGCAGTCCCTTATGTGGACAGCTTAGGAAGAATGCAGAGTACGGAGGGGTGAAGGAAATCTCATTATGTATTATGAGAGTGATGCAAAGTGCACATCCCAGCGCAGCACCTCTTGTGGGGCCACCTCCTTGTACGTGCTCCCCACTCCCAAAGCAGGATCCCTGTTCTGCAGAGGTGTTCTAAAAAGCCTGGATAGCTGAAGACGGACGGTGAATAGAAGCAATTGATAACAGCACCTGTATAATCTTACTAGCAGAGGCATGTGCAATCGTAAAGATTCCTTCCCTTCTCCTCTCCCTCCCATGGGCACAGCAAGTTTCTGCTTGCTTTACTGCCAGTTTTTTAATACACTAATAAGCCAAACTGAACAATGTTTTCTTGCTTGTTTTACTCCTTACTGCAAACCACTTCAACACTGCATTTGCATAAGATGGTTTACTTTGTCTGGGAACCGCTACCACTTCTGAACCTGAGACCGAAGCCGTTGTGGCAAATCACTAAATATAGTTAGGATGAAAAGGACCAGCCAGACCATCAGACAGGACCTCTGCCCACAGGCGGGGTCCCATGCTGTGGACGCAAGTGTTTTGCTGCAGATCTCAGTGTTCTGCAGTTCCTCTGAAGGTGTGTCCCCATGGCTCCAAATGTCCTTTTTCATGGTTTATTAAGGGTGAAGCTGCTTGGCTAGATGGGTTTAGTTGCACAGAGCAAAAGAGGCTCCGGAGATGCCCTTCTTCATCAGTAGAGGTGTAAGAGGCAGGGGGCACGTCACATACAGGTTATGAAAACCCTGTCTGGTTTCCACTGGGTTTTGCTTGTGTGAGAACTGCAGAACAGGAGCTCTTTGGCTCTCCTCAGCCTTGCCAGCGGTGAGGGACTGAAGCACTGTCTGGGGAGAGCAATGATGATGCCCCCAGCTCTGAAACAGAAGAGTTTTGTGGCTTTCAGGGGAAAAAAATAAAAAAAGGAAGGGGCTAAAGATGAGCCAGGGAGGGCTAGTGAGAGAAGCACATGCAGGGAGAACAGAATGGGACGTGGGACTTGAAGGAAAACCTGAGGGCACTGGGGTGGAGTGGGAAAGAAAACCCAGGAAGATATTAGCGGACAGGAGAGCAGGGACCTGGAGACAGAGAGGACGAGCTACAAAAGCAGGATTTGTCCTTTGGCCACACAGCGGTTCCACTGCCCAGACACTCTGCAGGCAGTGAGCACGTACCTCTGAATGCTAGCCTTGGATCCCTGCTCCCCAAGCCGCCCGGCTCCCCCACCACAGCTGAAGGACCAGTCTCCTCGCTTGCAGGACAGCACAGCTCTCTGGCTGCCAGAGGAGCTCTCCTGCCTCACACGGAGGATGGGGCCCTCTGCGTGCAACCCTCAGCATGCAGCAAACCGTCTCCGAGCCAGCGAGGGCAGATCCTGCGCTGCTGAAGTCTGGCATGGCTCCTTCCTCCCACTGGGGGCCACTGAGGAGCTGACCCAGTTTTAGTCACTGGTATTTAGATGTTTAATGAAGATTAGCCAGTACCCAGGGAGACATTATTTAGAATTTCTAATTACTATTTAAATTATGAATGTGTGAAATGGATGGAGCTTGCACTCCTGCACAGAGAGGACCTAAAAGAGCTGTTTTTCTGACATCTACTGCCATACTTTCCATCTAATGCTCAGTCCTTGTTTACCTTGGTTACACTAAAAATAAAGTGGAAGAAAATCCAGCGCCAGGGCAGATTTTCTGAGACCCTTGCTAGAGCAGTCAAAGCTAGAATAAAGCCTATGACAGAAGCTACTGAATTGTTTTATCTAGCCACCTCAGCTGACGGTAATCAAGTTGGAGACAAATAAATGGGTGAGCAGGTATTTCACACTGCAGTCCTTTGAAGAAGAAATCACAGGCCTGAACCCTGTGCCCTGCCAAAAAAAAAAAGAGCGAGAGTCTGCCACAGTCCCAGAAACACTGATAAGATGTCCCTTGATTTTAATTACTTTTCTGACAGCTCTTAGCTGTATTCTAGTTTTAAAGATTAAGTCCTGGAGGAATAAAAAAATACAAACCTTGGGCAAAAAAATGTTCAGCAGGCATTTGAAATGTCAGACGGAGCAGGGTGGTCTGGCCACCTCTCCTGATTGCAGGACCTGCCACGTCCCCCCACTTTTGCTCCAGGGGCTTCCAGGTAAGAGAAGGGCAGCTCAAAGATGTGGACACCTGCCTGGGGCTCATCACTTGCTGTCTTTGTTCCTCTTTCCCTGCAGATGGGGATGCCGTGAAGGTGAGCACATTAAGGATCAGTAGGGACTCAGGTACTGCAAGAGGAGGGACAAGTGAGTGAACTAGGGGCAGGTAAGGCTGCGGGGGAAGTTGGGATGTGAAAACGCCTCTCTGCAGCTGCAAGGGGCAGTGAATTAGGTGGAAGTTGCAAAGCTTCAACATGCTTCTGAAGAGGGAATTTTAGGGATCTGCAGGAGGGTGACCAACAGGTTATGAAAGATCAGGGAAATGATACAGACATGGACACCTGAGACTCATCCCTCTTCTGACGCTTAAATATCTAACACTCAGTCCTCCACTAGCAAACCCCCTCCAGTCCTTTAGTGGGCCTTGGTAGCTCATTAGATACATGAAGTCATCCCGACTTCCTTTCACCACAAGTCATCTGATTTGTTTCTGACACTTCTGGTTTCAGTGAAAGCTTTCCTGGCACAGGATGTGATTCAATATCCCCTGTTTTTCTGTGTTGGGATTCATTGCCCTGGCTTTTCATCAACAGAAGGATGGAGCAGCAAGAACAGTAACAATGTCAATCTCGGAGACGGAGGGGGGGAGGGCTCAGAAGAATATCTTGAGAGAACCCAGGGTTTTATTTTGTTTTTTAAGCCTCTGATAACTGAAAGCATTCATCGTGAGACAACACAAGGACAAGAAACCTCAGAAGGGCTGGTATTGCATCATGGCAGGAGACCAGCCTGCCAGAAGAGCATCTGAGGTTCATGCTGTCTATGATGAAGAGGAAGCTTGAGAGCTTTATCAAAACAGAATTTGCTCCCCAAAAAACCCAGCACAAGAGTGTTGTGCAGGTCTGAATTTCCCAGAAGTTGCACAGCTTGAAAAGCTGTTAAGCTTCAGAAAGAAAGAATAAGGAAGCAAAGCTTGAACGAAGGATGTAGGAGAACTATACACAAACCTGATGTTTACGTTCACATCATTGTCTTCATAGGCCAGGGCCCCCAACCTTCCCATAATCATAATTTGGACTTACTTTAAGAATAGCACATAAGAAGACAAGGAGAAAGTGCTCATCAAGTTTCTGAGCCATGGGGGTGAGGAAACTGTTGTTCAAAGCAAGTTGTACATTTGGTATGTGGCCACGACCCGTGCTTGGGCTCCAGAAGGGCCCCAGCCATGACATGGTGAAGAAAGTGGGAGGAAAGAGGGAACAGACTGATGACCTGCCAAGCCAGAGGCAGGAAGTCAACAGGGGTTAAGTCCCAGCAATGGCAAAGCCTTGCTCAGTGTCCAGGCTCCAGAGCACCTTGTATTTGCACCTTGTAGCTATGGCCTCCCCCGGTGAGCTCTTGCAGATGATTTCCAGCTAACCCTTCTGGAGGGATCAGGCTAGAAAGGCGGTAAGTAGAGAAAAGGCAATGGAAAAGCCAACAAATATGGAAAAGGCAGTAGGCAGTAAATGAGATGCCAGAATACAGAGACCCTCCTCAGAAGTGGGCTGCAGGAAAGTTCAGGGGGGGATCCAAGAGCATTACCCCGCCTCACTTACTGGAGGGACGCACAACAGCGCGTGTCTTTGCATGGTGGCTATTTGTGCTTGCCTCTACCAATTACAGCTACCCTGGGTGAATACAACTGCTGCTGCTGGCAATTAAAAAGAATTAGGCTGTCTTTGGCTAGGATTAACGTTTGCGTGGAGGTGTCTGGGAAAACTGTATGAAGACAGATGAGCCCCTGCAGTCTGAGGATCATTGGATTTACAGCAGAAGGGCTTCTGGAGATACCTTCCCTTGAGTGTCTTAGTTTTGCAAGGGGGCAAAGCTGTTGTTGCTGCCTGTTCTGATGGAAACTGGTACGAGATGATGCACCACTGCAGGCCAGGACACACAGCGTGTTGCTGTGATAGCAGTAACACACCAGGCAAGTGGTACTGAGCATCTCATATATGCAGATATACCTATGGTGTGCTTGTGCAGGTTACCTAGTAGAAACTATTATAAATTATAAGCACTTGACTCTGAAGTATAGGCTGCTCTCTAGAAAAAAGAGCAGCTGCTCCTGAGCCAAAGGGTTAATTTTTTTTGGTATTAAAAAAGCCTAGACAAATACAAAATTTGTGTTTTCACTCTTCCAGATGAGCCCTGCCAACTTGCTCAGCCTAAGGGCACAGCTCAGTACAAGGCACAGGCAGGATCATGAGCCTAAACAGTAACAGCTTCATCTGCTATTCTGTTCCTTCCTTTGCAGTCACAGTAATGAAATCCAGGGGGAATTAAAAGTATTCTGGTGGCAGAGCCCATCAGCCAACCATTGTAATTTGGCCGTGAAATAAACAACCATAGACTAGCAAGCACAATTAGCTAATAAGATCGGTTCTTCATCATAACCCCATTTTAAACAGGCTGCTGATAGAGTAATTTTGACACCAAAATAGCATCGCAGGAAATGCATATTCCCTGAAACTCATTGTGCGTTCAATTAAGCTGCGTTACAAAGAAGCCAGCAAGTGATTTTCATCGCGGGCTGTCACCAGGAGGAATTTCTCTGCAGAACGCTGTGCTCAGACCTGTGCTGACCAGCAAATTTTCTGTGTCGTACCCTTCCCCCAGGCACAGCCAGGAGTGCATGGTTACAAATGCTAGCTGCGAAGGTTTTAGGCTGCCCACAGCTCCCCCTCACAGACCTCAGCTGGGAGACGCACCACAGCCATCCAGCTGCACGCTTGACTCTGCAATATCCTCCATAAATAACTCCACTCGGTTCAACTTGGCGTGCGTTGAGCTGTATTTATTCCTCTGGGGCACTATAGGCCTGCTCTTTCCCCTATGTGTGAAGATCAGGAAACGAAACCGGCCATGCTCGTTTCACTGCAGACCATTTCAGCGAGCTCCTAGAAAATGGAGTTTGCTGGGGCTGCCAGATCTCACTAGCAGCTCAGAGCTCATTAGGGAATCTAATTTAATGCCCCGGCGGCAATGTGCAACTGCTTCCCACAGCGTGCATGGATGCACGGCACTCCCTGGGTTTGTAAGCCCCCCAGCAATGGTGCTTCCACTGTCCTGACTGGAGACTGAGTGCAGTTCTCTGAAAGGAAATTGCAACATTTTTTTTCTCCTCTGGTTTCTCCTGTAAGAGCAAACTGCTCCCTTTTATATCTATTCTAGGCCTCTAACAAACCAGCAAAGGGCAGTTCGTCTCCGGAGCGCCCATGACATGAAATCTTTCCCCACTAAAATAATCCCGATGCAATGAAGTCTCCAATCTTCAAAAGTACCTCCTGGACCAGCTCCAGTTCAGGACAGCCCTGTTCTGAGATGAGCTGTGGTGCTGCAGCTGGGTGGCATGGCTTCAAACGAACCTTCCTGCGATCTGTTATCTCAGTTGCCCCTCTGCCTTCAGAGCCTGCCCTGAGGGTGGGCTCGCTGCTGTGCCAGGACTGCTATGCGGTTTGCTACCCTCTTAGCTAAAGGACTATTGCCAGCTCGATGACCTTCTGACAGATGTTAACGGTGTGTTGTCCCCCACTTCCCTCCTCCTCCAAGGGGGGGGCTGACTCGTGTCAGCGTTTGCGCCCCTGCAGCCTGTAGTCCAGGCACCTGGTGTGATTTCCGTGCTGGATGCAGCCAGCCTATGAGCGCTGCGAGGAGCGTGAACAGATAAGAAGCTTGCCTCTCGACTGGCGCAGCCCAGAGTCAGGAGACGGTGCACAAGGCACTGGCATTGCTGGTGCCTGACCTTCCCTGGCTCCCGTCCTCACCTCCTCCAGCTAGCTTATCAGAGTGCAACCCAAGGCGATGCGCCAGAGGTTATTGCTCTCCAAGAGGTAGCACGAAATTAGCCTTCGGGGCAAAGGTGATCTGCTCCCTTTGTGTTTCAGTTACATAAATGTAGGACAGGGTCAGAACACCCATTTCACGCTCCCCAGCTTCCTGTGCTTAAGGAGAGTAATGGCTCATCATGCCCAGCCATACCGTGGTTGTTTTCTGCTGCCAATCTTCTTTTGCTGTGCAGCCAGACTTCCCTGCAAGATATAGGACGTTAAGGGGTCAGATCCATCACCCATCGCTGCTCTCCTAAGGGGGCACACAAACATATGCAACACTGCCTTCCCGGAGGTGCAGAAATGTAACTTTCAACCCTTTATATAATTCTCTTCTTGTCCTTGAGACTCACATCCCCTGAATCACCTTTTCCACCTCGCCTCAATCACTGTAGCCCTATTTTTTTTCTTTTCTTTGAACAGACAGGAGATCTTAATGCCACAGGTAAAAACTGGGTCTGTACTTCTGCTGTCCGTATGCTCAGCCACTTTCCTTCTCCTCGTCTGCCTTACACCCCTCCTCTTGCCCCACACTCTCACCCAAGAATTGCCCTGGTTGTGCCTCCCTCTGATTCTCTGCTGTCCTCTGTGATTTTCCCAGATCAAGCGCTTGGTCCCAGCCTTGAACACCATGTGTCATCCCCACCTTTCTCCCACCCAGACCTTCCCTCCACGACACCTCTCTGCTCTTCCAGCTCAGCCCTGAGGTGTCACACAGCCATGGCTGCTCACCCCCGCTCTTGCTCTGGCAAACTGGGACAATGTTCCTCATCTTTCCCCCTGCTCTCTCTGTCCTTTGTCACGCTAGGTATCACATCTGTCTGTCTCACAGTTTAAACATCCTGTGGGGAAAGAAAATGGAAGCTGTCTCTGTTCTGTAACTTTAGCTTGCCCCGATAACTTCAGTGAAGGTAGGCAGATGGACAACAGCTTCAAACGTCTGCCCTGCCTTTTACAAGATCAGTTGATGACTGTGCAGTTCTGCTGCTATTTTAAGCTTTACTCTCCTTGCTTTGTAACTAAATGCTGGCAACAGAGAACACGGACGTGTTGCTACCTCCTTGCACGTCCGTGCTACAGTTCCTGTCTCTGTGTAGGTGGGTCATTGTGTAGTGCTCGGTAAACCAGGGGTCCCACTCCAAATACAAAATGCTACTGGGGTAATTTCAATTGTGCTTGGCTCTGTCCCGCCTCAATTGCACTACAAGCAGATAGGAGAACAGAAATGCACTTTCAAGTGCTTTTAAATGTCTCACCCTAATATGATTTGAACAAGGACCCAAAGGCCTTATTTGTGGTGGTTTTCAACATCATTCTTCCAGTAGCATTTACCTGAAAGTGCTAGATGCAGGGTCCCTCGTTGGCACAGCACCCTGCGCATGGCAACACAACCATAAATACAAGCAGCAATCTGTTTACATTTCATTCAGCAGTACAGCCTAGACTCAGATCTAAACAACCCTAAAGCTTTGTTTTAGAGTGTGTTCTGCCTTGCGTCCTGCTATAATTTAAATACTATAATTTATTTGAAGTGCTCCCTTTGAGAAGACAGGAGGAAGTTACGCACTCCACACCGGCTCCAGTTCAGGTAACAAGGGAAGATTCACGTTGATTTCTGCAGGATTTCACTGCACTTTTGAACTGAAACGCGAGAGCACCCTAAAGTGACTAGTGTTTTCAGTACCTGGCATTTTTTAATTCAAACATCCTTCCGTTAGTGACATTAGCGGAGCATGGTGCCACGTGTTGTTACCCACCTCTCCTCTGAGAGACCACAGCTGGCGGGTGGCAGACCCTCATGATCCTGGGCACACAGACCAACATACATGCAAGCTCTTCTAAAGGCAGGCGTGTCCCTGCAGCCATCTCATGGTGTCCTCTTCTGCACAGACCCTCGGCATCCCCTGGTGGGTGAGGGCTGTGGGGCACAGGGCCAGACAGGTGCCTGCAAGAGCAGGGACTGAGAGAGCCTGGGGCACGGGTGGGGACAGGGAGTGCAGCAACGGGTGCTGCTGATACCCAGGCCTGGGGGTGCTTGTGGGGATGCGGCACAAGCCCTGGGATAATGCAGGTCGCTGCAAAGCCAGCAACAGTGCTTGCAAATTTGCATCCCCTATCTCTCTGCATTGTCTTTGCTCTTCAATCTTTTACAAAGTTCTTCAAATGTCCCCAACAACTTCAGTAAACTCTATTTGCCTGAGCAAAACTGCAGCCACTTCAGAAGAGGACATGCCCCCAGGAGGATCCAGTAAAAAACACTGTTAATTATAAATGCCTGTCAGTGATCAGCGAGCTACCCATTTGGCCAGCTGGCCCGCAAATGGCGGGCTCTTCAAGCCAGGCACATCCAAATTGCATTAGCAGCAGGCAGCTGTTTCTGTGAAGAAAGGCGTGCACAACACACAGATGTTTTCTCGAGGACCACAACAGCCTGCTTTCCATTGCAGGTCTCTGGCAGGCAACAGCTGCACCCTTCTGGAGTAGCACGTTGTGGATCTTCGCTGATCTGGGCGGCCATCCCACCCTGCGGAGGGAGCTGGGAGGCCACAATGGGCATGGGATGTCTCCAACTGGTTGTAGCATGGCTCATCCTGCCCCAGAGAGCAGGCAGGCACCGTGGAGAAGGGAAAGAGGTCTGCCTGGCCACAGGTTGTGAATGAGGACTGCGTGCATCTCCTCCTTTGCAGGAGAGCACTGGTGGTGTTGGGGTGGAGTTGGAGCTGGCCGTCCCCAGCAGGAAGGTGTGGGGCTGTCACCAGCTGCTCCTCCAGCTTTCAGACCATCTGCAGCCCCCAAGAGGAGAGCCAGGATTGTGGTCCATGCCACAGCCTCCAGCTCCATTGCACCCAGGCTATGGTCTCTGTGTGCGCAAGAGCTTCCTCCTGTGCAAAACCTTCGGACCCCACCACCACCCTGTTCAGCAAACTAGCGGTAACTAGCGGATAAAAACGACAGGTCGTGCACCACGTTTGGAGCTACAGCATTCCTGCTAGACACTGATCACAGGCAGGTAACCCACCGTGCTCCTCTGGGCAGGCAGACTGATGAAGGCACAGTGCCATCAGCTGGGCGTTTGCAGCCACCTGCCTGTCACCGGAGCCCAGGCGACTCTCCTACCAGAAGGCAGAGACTCCGTATAACCACATCTTTTGTGCTGGACAAGCTCTTAGCTGTGGACAACAGTGCACGCAGAGTGTGTGCGCCTGCCCTAGGTGAGGCAAACCAGCCTGCAGCACAAAAACAGGATTAGGAGGTCTTGATCCCATTAAGAGGACAGCGACTAATCCTTGCTATGAAGCAGCTTTAGGGAGCCTTGTGTCCTCCATGGCGCGCCCCACTCGCCACCTGAAGGCAGGCGTGGCAGCAGTGATGCCCCTGGCACTAGAAGCAGTCTGCCATGGGGGCGAAAGCCTTTGCCCGTGATTTGCTTTGGGAACCTCTTATAAGGAAAGGGCAGGTCCCGGTGGCAAGTTGGAAAAGTAGTATTCCTTAACTTTTAATGTCCAGAGGAGCGCAGCCGACTGTACAGCCCAGCAAAGCGCAGCCAGCCTTGAAAACTTTATTATATTATGCTCCCTCTCTTCCAAACGGCAACTGGTGTCTCCACTGGAGTATGCCAGCACATCTCTCCCTGGAGGTCAGACCTCGTATTTCCTCACCTCCTCTTACCTCCTGCTCCCTCACTCCCTACTGGAAAAATGGGCAGCAGCAGACCCTTTCTCCCAGGTGTGCTTGCTCTTATGCCATGTGAAAAATCTCCCTTTCTTTGCTCCTTCTCCTGCTGCTGCCTCTGCTCCTCCCCAGTTTATCTCCTCACTCTGCCTCTCTTCTTTCGGCTCCTGGCTGGCTGCAGGGCTTCTCAAAATCTGGTTTTAAAATGTGAAGTGACTTCTGGACTGTGTGGCTCTGGGCCAAGCCTTCATAGGTGGTGGCTAAGAAAATGTACTTATTCACTGCTTTTCAACATGGGTCAAAGCTTATTCCAATAGGTGCTTCGGCATGAGAGGAGCAACTTCAGAAACTGACAAAATGATGTGATTTGAAGAACTCAGCCTTCATCTTCATGGATGGGTGACTCCTGAGCAATACACTTAACTTTGGTTTCACGTAATGTAATGGGTCTTTTGTTTCTTTCCAGCAGCTCTCATGAACTCTCTTGGCTCTGCTTTATTTGAGTGGCGTATATGGGTATGTCCTACCTATATAGATATATCCTGTGTCCTGAAGAGTTCCTCTCTCTCTCTCGGCGCGGGGCGGGGGAAGAGAAAGAAATTCACAGTAGTCAAGCAAAATTGAAGTCCAAACTCGACTGAGCTGTGTGCTTTTGAAACTTACCTCACCCAACAGGAGGAGTCAGTAGCAGAACAAAACTCACAGCGGGGCAGGGTCCCAGAAATGGCACAAGCTTCGTGCCATGTCGAGGCACTCATGTCCACCAGAGAGCCGGTACCAGCACAGGGCAACGGCCTGCCGTTAACAGAACTGGTTTTACTGGCCTGGGATGCTCCCTTTTATTACTCCCACAGCTCATGTATTTTAACGTGAGGCCAGTTTCCTGGGAGGGAGGATGGCTATTTTCTTTCAGTCCTAGTTATCATGAGCTCTGTGACAATTTGTGGCACTGAAGGGGTATTTTCTGTAGGCTTAAGAGCACCCGAAATGTGCACAACCCCACTCTGTTCAGTTTCCTCTGCAGCCACATAGAGTTTTTATTATTGCCCTACTCATCTGAACAAGACTGTGACCCAGGGCACAGCTGCGAGCGTCTCTGTGATACTTCTGGCACCACGGCACGAGCTGGGAGCCAGGGGGTTTGGGAGCCTGCCCCAAGGGAAACACACTCTGACAGTAACGGACGGAGGAGCTGATTTAAAATACGGGTGCGCAATGGTATGTGGTACACGTGGGAGGGTCACGCATGGTAGCAATGTTGAGAGTATGAAACTTACGGATATGGGAATAAGAAGTAGGAGAGAAAATAAATGTGGAATTTAACAGGAAAAGGTACTCTGGAGAAGAACACAAGGTGTCTGACTGATTAGCTCAGGTATGATTTTCTCTCACGGCTTCAGAAATTTTTTAAAGCACATTTTGGGGCGTGTGCAGGTAATAACCTTTGTAAGAACATGTGGAGTGCCAGGAGCGTGTACAGGCCCTTTCACTGAAACCACAAAATTAAGCTGCACGGAGCAGGATGTTTAGGTCTTCTGGAAGAGGTTGTGGTTCATCGGCAGGCCGACAATACTCCCCTCCCGGAGCTACAGGACCGCCTGCTGGGAAGCCTGTTGTGCATCCATCGCCTTCCCAGCTAACTGTGCTCACAGAAGTCAGATTTGCTTCTACACAGGCAAACAGCAAAACCTCCAAATCCAAGTGCTGTGCCTGATCAAGGAGATGCTCCGTGCCACATTTCTTCTTTTTTTTTCTTTTTTTCCCTCCCCCCGCAGAAATATCCAAGGCTTGAACTCCAGGCTGCATGGAGCAAGGGAGAGGGAGCCCGCACAGACACTCTGCTACCTGGTGCAGGATGTGTCCTTAATGGATTCAGGCTCCAAGCTTTTCTGCAACAGTGATGATGTCAAGTTGGAGCTGGGGTGAAAAAGATTTTATCCTGCCTATCCTGATTTGTTGTGCACCAAGTGGTGATGGTGGTTTTTACACCAATCACACCAAACTCCTTTCCTCCCTCCTCGCAGTTCCGTGCCACTAAAGACACTTTCACCACTGACTTACAGTGCTTTAAATGAGAAAATATTATTTTAAATATCTTAAATTATGATAAATATTATTTTTAAAAGCTTCAAAACCTCATTTGACACCTTATTTACACTGGCATGAAAGCATCATTAAGTGAAGAGCAACTCAAGTCTCAGTTCTTTTTTGTTTGTTTTTAATTCTAGTTTTTTTTTTTAAAAATGAGTGCCTTAGTGTTTCTAAAACCAGCAATGCAGTACATTTTAATGTGCATTCCAGGGGAGGAAAATCAGTTGTTCAAGTCTCAGAACACATTTTACTCCCCTGCCTTTCTGATTGGAAGACTACTAAGAAAATTCATCAAAAATCAAAGCCCTACTATACTAAGTATACGTATATAAGACCCAGTTCTTATCTCACAGCAATGTTTGTGTGTTCATTTTAATTCTACGGTTGCAGAGCCTGTTGAAACAATAAAGCAGATTTGATAGCCACAGCCTTCTCTGCATGCACCTAAATAAAACCTCACTGTGTTCCCTTCAGCGCAGTGACTAACTGTTTCAAAGAACAGTGGGAAAGCCTGTTTTCCTCTGCCCACTGTCCTCTGTTCTTGCTATGAAGCAGAACACTCTGAGAGAGGCGCACCTCTACCAGTTTGGGAATACCAGGGGGCACTTAAATCAAAATTTCTCAGTTCAGTTCTTTAACTGCAGCTAGTATTTGTTTCCAGGGGGGGGAAAAAAAAAAAAAAAAAAAAGTTCAGAAGCCGTTAGTGGGGAGAAGGAAATTGTACAAATCTTGTTTTCTTGAGTCATGATAGAAACACTGCGGTAATTACATTTAATATAACGAGCCATCACTGGACTGACTTCTGAGACTTTGGTGTTCATGAAGGTAATGAAGCAATAATCAGGCACTGAAGAAGCAGCACTGTCACGATCTCTTAGCCCATCTACAGTGACTCCCAGGAAGCGCTGGGCATGGCCCACAGAAACCCTCCTACCCAGCCCCGCCATTTTCAGGTAGTTTGCTGGGAAGAAAGCTCTTAGATTGTTCGGGCAGACGAGGCCCCATACACTGAGGCATCCAGGCTTCTCTGCTGCTCCACCGATCCTCCTCTGACTGACTGGTTGTGCTGGTGCCATGGGTAGCCAGCGGGTATGTCCTTGTCCCAGCAGTATGTGTTTTTCCCGCGGGTCTAGGACTCCTTGCCTCTTGTCAGCCTGAGGTGTGGCATGACCACACATGATTTTTCTTCCTCTTCTTTCAAACAAAGGTTTCAAATGGAAATTACTAGCACTACTAGGTGTAGGTGTTAATTGGAACAAATAAGGTAGCAGGTACCTGGAAGAGATGATAAACGTTCAGACCACAGCCGAGGCCCAGCCCGTGCCAGCTAACGCAGCCCCAGGAGACCTCTGGATGGAGCCGGGAAGACGGGAGCTACGCCTCTCGGCAGGTCACATCGCCTCGCTGCTTCTGCATTTCCTCTTGCCCGGCGGTTGTACAGCGCTGCCAACAGAGAAGTTAAAACCACGGCGAGGCAGGGCTCACAGAGGCATAGATGCCTTTAAAGAGATACCTTCACTGGTAGGTGGCAAAATCTCCCCACTGTGATAAATTTCCATGCTAGAAGTGGGTTCCTGTTGCTGTCAGCCCAATGTGAAAAGCGTTGATTTTTAAGATCGGCGCAGCACTCAAAGATGCTATAAAATCATAAGGCTACACTTTGGCCCAGCGGCTGTATTGCTGTATGGCTGTACCTCTGTAAAACGTCACCATTATGAAATTACTGTTTCTTTCCAACACTGCGGTGAAACCTCCCCC
>WAAD01022883.1:0-12749 GCA_013389945.1 Fregata magnificens
AAATAGACTGCATAAAAAGAAGTCCGCACTAGATATTGATTACACTTAACAACAGACAACAGGAAACAGACAAATGAACAAGAAATCAGAATTCATAAGAAATGTAAAAACTGTAACTAAAAAGAAAACGCAACTAAATTACACTGAATGTTCCTCCCTCTTCAACACAAAATAAAGCATCTTCTAAAAAAATAGCTGCATTATATATTGAAGTGTGAAAGAAAAAACCTTATCATCAGCAAAGAGGTGGGTGGGACCTTCTTCTGCCGTACCTGTCTGAATAACACTGAATGGGCCTTAGAAAGGATTGTCTAGTTATTTTAGGGGAAAACCACTTACAGCCCTTCCCATCTCTCTCAGTCTTCCTAAACTCATTCCCTTGAAATTAAACAAAAAGGGACCAATTTATAAAACTTCAAATAGGCAAAATGTTTTCCTTATGACCTTACAAATTAGGTTGCAATATTCAATATTCACTTTTCAGAGCGATCCTGCATTAAACGGGATTGTATTAAAGCTAAGTAGGAATTTACTCAGCATCAAAATTAGAATAAGTTAGACATTAAGAGGTCAAGATGAAGGTATTTTATACTTGGATACTTAGCTAACTGGAAGGTAGAATTCATGTTCTGAGGAATTCTGCAGCTTCAGTAGTACAAGAAATTATTCCACTTAAGAAACAAAATTTCTTAGATAATTTGGAGAAGGGGAAAGAAGTTTTCCCCAAGCTCTGCCAGCGTGGTAAGCTCTGCCTTACAACTGGGATTCCTGGGACCTGTAGTTCCCTTAAAGTCAGTTAGGAGTAGGAAAGACAGTAATTCTGTTAGACAGAGTAAATATTTTCTCATGAAATATTAAGCTGAAGTAGTGTGTCAACAGATATATTCCCTCCAAAAGTTTCTGACCAACCCTACACTGATACCTAAAATTCCTTCATGCCTGATGTAAGTACATTTTTAAGTGATAAAAACAAGCTCACCTCAGTTACACACTGCAGTAAATTTAAACCACTGTACATGAGGCATACTATTCAGTGAAAACCCATATTGAACATCTCTCATTCAACAGCTACAAAACCAAAACTTAAGTCTGAGTCTTCCCCAAAGCTTCCTATATAACAACTCACTGTGTATGATTTGGTTGCTCCATGTGTTTAAAAAAGTAAGATATAAGATTGTAAAAATAAACATTTTTATAATCTTATTATCCTCATTAAAATCTACAAATGAAAATTATAAAGTATCTGTTGCTATTATTAACTGTGCACAATGAACACATTTCACGGGACCAGGAACAACAGCACATGACTGCACAGGCAGAGTACTGTGTCAAAATACTAATGCACATATAACAAGCTATATGCACAGACAATCAGTATTTTTAGATTAATAATTTTTAAAAATTGCTCTGCAATCCTAACATTCTTCTTTCTCTGAACCTTTTTAGCAAGGAATCTTTTATAGATAAATGCAAAATCATCTCCATCAAAACAAATACTTGCAATTTAAGACCTAGACAGTTATTTCCTCCCTCACATATATATATACACAAATTATTATTTCCATTTAGTAAATCAGAATACCCTAGGATCACAAAAAGTAAATTAGAAACAGCAGAGCAACCCATATTTCTTTATCTACAGCATAAAGTAATATGATCAGCTTGTACAGGAATAACACGTTAAAACATGTATAGTATTATTCTACAATTGGCCAAACAGTTAATTGCCTTAATCAGTATATATGATATTATCTGATTCTTTTTTAAATGGAAATTTTACACATTGAATATTAGAGTTTTTACAGAAACAAAACAAAATAAAATGCTTTAACAGCATTTCCTTCTAGTGCGAGCTAGCACAAATTTAAATATCTCCCAGAGGGCAATATAGAGCTATGTTCAATGCTTGTGTATTTCTATTGGCTTCCGTTTGATTAAAGGAAACTGCTTCATTATAGAAGCAAAGTAGAACAATTCCTTGGAGTATTAAAGCACAATATTCTGTGCATATGACCACACAAGGATTCAAAAGAAGAGAAATACAATGCTCTTTTCTGAACACCTGATTACCTGAATTTGAGGAATGACTCTTTACTGAAGATTTATATTATTCCCATTTTCTAAAACTCCATACGTAATTATCATAACAGTCCTCTTTTCAAGATAAATTTAGTTTTGAAATTTCTGGTTTCTATCACTGGCACTATTTATGCTCTCAGGACACAGGAGATAAAGTACAAGCATTAAAAGCCAGCCATCAAACATTTAAATAAGTGTCTTAAACTTCCATGATTTTGTTGAGGGGAGATTAAAAAAAAGGGTGAAAACAACAAAAACATTCAGCTCTCTAACCTGCTAAAGAGGCCTAATCTCTCAGGATTTTTTGCAGTGTACAGGCATGGATCTTACTTTAGGATCCAGAAACTTGGAGCTAACATAAGAATGCAGTAGAGTATGAAAATAACAAGCCTTTTCTTTTTCTTCATTCTCCAGTGCACATGTCAGATTTTGAATTCAGAAAACCCTAGAAGCACAAAAGTCTATGCATTGTAGGGATATTTCATTAATCTACTATAGGAGGGGAGGGAAAAATATCACTGCCAGAAAATCAGCGATGCACTGATGTTACCAAAACTGTTGGAAGACTCAACATTTAATAGTATAGAACAAAATCAAAACTGTAAAATGAAATTCTGTAAATTAAGTAAACAGATTAAAAACGCCAACAAAACACCATCTAACTAAATTGAGCTATCTATTTACAGAATAAACTAAAGGTAGCATGTGGTACAAAGGAAGCAGAGTTGGATCTTTCTGAGACTGACAGAACCTTATGTTGGGGGATTAGGTCTAAAAGATGTCCGACTGTTGCAACCTAGAAAAAAAAAATCTTAAATGCTTCTTTTCATACTGCATCTTAGGAATCTATCACTAGAAAGTGTCAAAGTTGACAATTGCAAATGATTTTCCATCTTAAACTTGACAGTACTTTCCTTTATAAATGGTACAATGGGAAACATGGCGCTGTGGGAATTAATGTGAGGCAAGTCTGGAAGATGCTTGAGAACCTGGCTGTTATAAGACATGAACTTTTTTGTCCTGAGAATTATCTATGTTTCCTTCATATATGACAAGGATAACATATATGACACAAGATAAAATATTTCCTTACAATATCTGTATCAGGCTTATTTTAAAGAATTAGTTTATCTAGAAACAATAAATAACAAATTCTTAAGTTCCAGTCAAAATTTAACTTTTTGTATTTTGTGTTACAAACTATTGTTTGCAAGGCTTGAACGCCTTTCATTCGATAAGGTCTGCTTACTGTATAAAATGCACAGAACAGCTTAGTTGAGTAACATGGCATTTTTATGGCTATGATTTTAACTAGTTAAGCCAAAGAAATAGATGACAGCTACTTTCTTTTTAATCTTACTGTTGAAGTAAAGCTGTAAACCTTTTCCTTTCAGAAATAATCCTCAAACTGATTGCTGTCAACTGATTGCTGGAGGGAAAGTCTGTCAACCAAGGAGGGTGGAGACAGGAAAGACAAGCTCCCCCTTTCCATGTGTAACCACCTTTCCATAAAAATGGAAGCTAAATCTGACATAATCTTTGTAAATTAAAGATCTGTTCTGTATGAACCTTTAAAAAATTCTGTATAGTAGCCAACACATTAATTCAGGAAAAAATACATCTGATGACTCCATTATCAAAGAAACATGATGTTATTCAACTGTTCAGAATGAAATCCTCTATCTTTGTTCCTTAAAAATGAAAGCACATCTTGTAAGAGCTGATTTTGGATACTGAGGGATATAGTCTGCCCTTTATAGACTTCAAACAAATTTATATCAAAATTCAAACTCCTATCAGATTTCTAGGTCTAAAATATACAGCCCTATACCTTTCATTTGTAGAAGATCACCTACCTCCTTCAGAGGGTGTAATGAAGGTCAATAATATCCATAAGGAGTTTTGCACCTAGTAAGCACTATATAAATGCTAAATTATGGCAAGGACAGAAGTAGCCCAGTTCCTCTCTATCCAGAAACTAAAAAGTTACACTCAGTATTTGGATTGCTTTATTCACTCATGTCTAAAAACCAGTATCTCTACTAACTGATATTTTGCCATGTATCAACACAATCTATCTCTCTATTATCTTGCTTTTGGGCTTTCAAATTTTTTCAGATATCCACTAAGATCCCATTGTAAATAAATACAATCTTAGAACACATTTTCTATGGACGATCCCTGCAAAAAAAAGGAAAGTCTCCTGTTTGCAGTTTATACAAAGTTTAATTAGGCATCTTTTTTTCCCTTTAAACACTTTTTAAGATGACAAAAAGGTAAGACTTTACTTCCAGAGACTTAAATGTAATACACAAAATGGTTGGTTAGCACTCTGAAGAATCATAGTAGGGAAAAAATATTAAATAATTTTCTCCATTGTAATGGAGGTAATGTGTAACATTTTACCTAATAACTATATCTGCACCTTTTATAGCACCAGTTGAAAAGGATTTGCTCTGCCTTTCCAAGTTAAACAGATGTACAGTGTTAACAGGAAATTTTAGACAACAACAAAAAGAAGAGAAAAAAAGCAGTTATTTTTCTGAAATTCAGATGATGAGCATATGCATTTATATTGACTTTGGAAATAAAGGTAAAGGCTAGAGATGCATTCTTGTACAAGTGCCCATTAGCACCTCCTCGATTCCCACCTGTTCACTGCAGCTTAGATGCCAAGAGCCATTTCTCTCCAAATTCTGGAGGCATCCTGAGATGCCTCAGCATCACACAGAGAAGTAAAACTTTCCCATTTTTCTAAAGGAGTTCCTACAGCATGTGAATTCAGAATCAAATTGCAAAGACTAGATTGCTTCTCGAAATCAGCGTCAAGGTATTAAGTTGAAAGTACAGTTAGTTCACCACTGTGTCCCTAGGACACTGTATCTTCATTTCAAGGAGGAGAAAAAAGAGAATCAGCAGTTTCAGTATTTTAAGTACTACCTTTTGCAGTATTCTGTAAATGGAAAGCCTTCATTTCATGAAAAGGTTCCTCTTCCTCACTCTTCTATGCACGCACACACAAAGGAAATACAGCTTTTTAGCTAAAAGCAAATGCACCAGTGACTTGATGAGCCAACAGAAAACTCCTTCTGTTCAAGCAATATTGAAGAAAACTTTCCTGAGACAAAACAGCTTGATCCTAGACCAAGCTTAAACAGAGCACTGAGTATCACCCTAGAAATCTTAAGCTTTGCTTACAATGCGGGTAGTCTGATGTCCTTTCTGCTCGCTGGTGCTGGCAAAGCAGCTGAGTGTGGCATAGCAAGAGGAAACGTGGAATACAGATGCAATTTTTCTCAAGTTTTTCTTTGCCATCTGAAGCAAGCATATATTTAAAAGCCCTTGGATTTTTCTAACATAAGATACACAATTGCTTCAGCTGAATGAAAGGCCATTTAGGCTTCATGAACTTCAGCCATAGCCTGATTAATTCACCCCCATTTCACAATCAATTACGAGACCACACATTTCAAAATCTCCGTAACTATGTCAAGCCCAGAGGGTCCTTCTCCCTTAAAAATGAGGAGGGGAAATATATTTAATGCAAAAGAATGCAGTGCCTGTGTGACATATAAAATAACACTATCTTCCCTGTGTCAAACACATGGTATGGGTAATTCACACTCATCCACTAAAATATAGACAAAAGGACAACTGCCAATTAATGTGTGTGTACATACATGTGCCACTGCTATTAAATCAGAACAAGGAAAGATAGTGAAAAGACATTTTTATCTGTTAATTATCTTGGCCACACAGCAGTAGTTACCTACATTATTACTGATGAAGTATGGAAGTGAGGTGAAATAAACCAGCCAGATGGAAAGCAACTAGGCAGAAGAGGATGTGGGTGGTCCCGGTGGACAAGAAGTTGAACATGAGCCAGTACAGTGCCCTTGCGGCAATGAAGGCCAACACCCTCCTGAGCTGCATCAGGAAAAGCACTGCCAGCAGGCTGAGAGAGGTGATCCTTTCCCTCAGCACCAGTGAGGGTCACATCTGGCGACATACTGTGTCCAGTTCTGGGCTCCCCAGTACAAGAAGGACATGGACATACTGGTGTGCATCCATGAAAGGGCCACAGAGATGATATGGGGATTAGAGTATCTGTCATATGAAGAGAGACTGGAAGAGCTGGGATTGTTTAGCCTGGAGAAGGCTCAGGAGGGATCTTATCAGTATGTATAAATACCTGATGAAAGAGAGAATAGAAGACACAGACAGACTCTTCTCAGTAGCATCCAGTGAAAGGGCAAGAGGCAGAAGGCATAAACAGAAATACAAGAAATTCCATCTGAACACAAGAAAAAACATTTTTCATGTGAGGGTTGTCCAGCACTGAAACAGGTTGCTTAATGAGGCTGTGAAGTATCCATCTTTGGAGATATTCAAAACCCAACTGCAGATAGAGCAGGGGGATTGGACTAGATGATCTCCAGAGGTCCCCTCCACCTTCTCCAGTTCTGTGGTTCTGTGGTTATATATTCATTTGATCTTTTGTGTAAGCAGCTCCATTACATATATAAAGGCAAATTACTGCTATTTAGCATGATAATGTTAACATCCTATCCTGAACTTTCAATATATTACTTACATTACATACTCTGCTTTCTTACCTACAATTAAAAATGTTAAGTATGAAGTAAGAGTAATACTACACCATCATATTTCTTTGGAAATCTTGTTACACTTTGGGGATTAAGCAAAATCAACACTTGTGAAGGGTTTTAAAAAAAAGTTGCAATGTCAAAATGCAATAAAAGTAAGATTAATGCAAAATACTATTTATATTTTAAAAAATGAAACATTTAAAAAACCCAGTTGTTTCAAAACCAAACTTACACTTCATTAATGAAACGTACCCATATTCTTATTCCAGCTCAAGTTATTCACGCCATTGCAGCACATATGTCCCCTTAGTAGCTTTTCCACTTACTTCACATTTCAGTTAGAAACATCTATTTCAGTAATATGAAGGGCTTACCTTTCTTCTCTAGGCTTAAAAACTTCCTAATCTATTTGTTAGTTTTAGCCAAGGGGGCTTAACTGCATTTTTTCCCTATAGATATTTCTTCAACATTTGAACAGAATAGATTCTATGATTAACAATTAGAAAAGCTAAAATTCTAAATATGCATGAAAGGGTAATGGCTTTTTGAGGCTACAGTTGGAGGTGCAGTCCTGCAGCAACATTAGCAAGAAATTCTGGTCAGTTCCACAGTTCCCATTCAAAACTTTGTAGGCAGCAGGAAGACTGATAACGCTCAGGTAACTGTCCCTTGTTTCACAGATACCAGTAGAAATAAGGACTGGATTGAAAATAGGAACCTGCTTTAACAGACAAGAAAGGTCTACAAAAGGAAGACAGACAGAATCCTTGAGAGATTCTTCACTTTTGAGGTCAAGAAAACTTGGACGTAAAACTGAGAAAAGGGCTTCAAAGCCCTTTCAGCAGCAAGACATAATTTTCTTCTGTGGAGCCACAAGAACTAGCTGTCTTCCTGAAGTGATATCTAGAGAATTACAATATCTTTAAATCATTTCAACAAATTTACTCATCACAAACATAAGTTATTCTGTTAAATAACAGACTGACCTAAATAAATTTTAACTTATACAATCACAATTACTACTTTCCACTTCTATAGCATGTTTTCGGTAGTAATCCAATGACTCAATTTTCAGCTGTTGCCCACGTCATCATGAAAATCCCACTATATTCCACCTCTATCTCAAGAGAATACCATCTGAGCAGCTGAACAGAATGGACAGTAATTGTAAGGGGGGAATGGGGAAAGAAAGCAGCAGTAGGGACAAAAAGCTGACCTGGGAAATTAAACCAAGTTTAAAAAAAAAAAAAGTATTTGGATCAGTCCCCTGTTCTCAACGACTAAGGCACAATGGCTTTTGAGCTATTAAATTATTCCTCTCTAGATTATTAACAGATTGGCCACAGGGTAGGGAATTTACAAAGGACCTAGTATCAGCAGCAGAAATCTGCAGGGTACTACTCCTTTTAAAAAGTAAGTAGCAAAAAAAAAAAAAAAAAAAAANGTAGAAAACGTGGTGCTTAGGTGTAAGAAGAGAGAAGCAAGTGACCTATGCAATTGTTATCCTGACTTCAGTGTATGAAAAGTTGAGGGGGTTTTTTTTCAGTTAAAAGGTAATTAACAATAAGGAGGACAATTAACAAAAAACCAAGATAATTTCAACATAACTTTAAAAAGACATATTAGTCTGGAACAAATAAGTTAACTTTTAAAAGCAAATATTAAGGCAGAGGAAATCTAGAGTCAAGTCTCTCCAGATTTCAGTAAAGAATTTGACATGGTATCACCCAGCACTTTTTTACTGAGTTGGAAAAGGTAGGGTGTAACACAAAAATAAAGTGGAAATAAAACTGACTAGTGGTGACATATTGAATGGACTTATTTAAAATCCTTCTTCAGACTCATCTTATTTCATGTCTGTGAACCTGGCAAAAAGTAGAGGTGTTTTCATAGAATCATTTGATAAAAACTGGTTACAGGAAGCATTCTTGATACAGGGGAGGCTCTCACTAACTTACAGAAGAAATTGGAGGACCATTGGGATATGCATATTAGAAATGGCAAAACATTTAGCAACTCTTCAAAGCCACATGATGACAAATAGCAGAGTTTGATTACATGGTGTCTTATCGCTTGAGAGCAACAGGAAAAGAGAAATCACACACCCATGTCTAGTTTACTGCAAGAAGATTAAGCCAACCTGGCATACCTGTAAAACAAGCTTGATCTTCACCGGTATCTGATAAAGTATTTTCAGTAGACCAAGTGGAGCATTAGCACTATTATTCAAGGCTTTGAGGAAACACTTCAGGTACAAGGTATTTGATGCAGGTGAGGTATGTTCAGAATTCAGGAGAATCAACTTACTAGGCCCTGTATTTTCCTATTTATTCTGCTTTACTAGACAGACTAAAAGGTGCTTGCTCTGCTTGTTTGATCCTAGCACATAAAAGCTGAGGAAGGCACATGATCAATGTTTGTAATTTATTGAGGGCTGCACACCAAGGAAGGAGTTGTTTTTAAATAACAATATTGAGATATTAAAAATTAGGAATCAAAGAATGTATTCAGGCTGGAAGTCCAAAGAAAGTTCTAAACATTAGGAGAAAGGTTTTGAAACATCTTTCCAGAAAGAGCAACAGGGCAAATTACCTAACTGGCTTTAAGGTAGACTGTGGTGACTTTATAACTGGGATTAGATAAGATTGTTGCCTAACTCAGAAAGGCCTTTTCTTCAGCCCTGAATTACTATGGTGAAGATCTGCTCCCTATTCTGCTCCCCCCCTTCCTAGTCTTTTTGTTCCCACTAAAGTTCAACTGGGGCTATGAGAGGACTACATGCAATTTTTTTATCTTTAAGAGAAAACAGTCTTAAGACTTAAACCCCTACCCCTCTAGCTTACATGTTTTTGTAGAATATTGCATCAAAGCAGATGACTAGAAGCTCTCCTTGAGATCAAAAGATATAATCAGCAACTAAACAGAGCAATGCATTGCAAACATACTGAAACGATATTGCCTCTTTGGGTCTTCGTTAAATATTTGTCCTCCTTGCCAGTTTAATGGATTCCTGCTTATTATATAAACAGCCAAAAAAGGAATTTGATTGTACTCTGTGCATATATGCCTGAAATGCTGGACTATCCTTCCTATATTGATGTTGCTTCTGCTAGGACATAGAGCTATCCGTGCCCCTCATAACATACTACTTTTATGCTAATCATTGAAAAACCCGTTCAAAAGTTTTCTTACGGCAGTGTGTAATTCAAAAACAGCTACAGAAAATAGAGAGGGCATATTCACATAACTAAAGATACAGACCAGTTGCCACATAGTTATTTGTATAGCATTAAGAGAACATTAAGCAGTGTTGCAGACAGCTAACTTCTCTCCGTTCAGCTCCTTTCAAAGCTATGTCCCTCAAGAAACTTGCAGCACTGTGGTTTCATGGTTCAAAAAGCATGCTCAACCTGTTGCAAATGTTGAAAAGGTAGGCGGGTCTGTCATTCACTCAAGTCACCAAGCCCACAATCCATTGTATCAAACACAATCAAATCATTATTGTATGCACAATAAAGTCTGGTGACTGTAAACACATTTCCCTACGTCCTTCTGGCTGACAACTTATTTCTTCATTTTAGATTAGAAAAGAAGCAAATGCTTTTCCAATGTAACTTGATGCACACTTTGGCAGCCAAACATAAATTTCACTTAAAAATGTACACTGGACTGAAACTTAAGCAATGACAGAAATTTTTCAAAACCCTAATTTTTCAGAACTTCCATATTATCCACGTACGACTTACATAGCCAAAGCACTGGCCAGAACAATACCGGTTACACAGAAAAAGTACTTCTATTAAAGTGCTATCTCAGACAAATAAATGTCCACCACTTAGTATACTTTGGCCACTTTGGGGACTGTTGCTCATGATAGCATTTCCAGTTAGAAACAGAAGAATCCGAGAAGAAAACAAATTGCTCTCCTGTTCCAAGTTCAAAGATGAAGTCCACCTTTACTGATTGTCATTTGACCTCTACCATCTCTTTTCCTGTGATAAACAAAATCCTCAACAAAAGATTCTCTTTTAATTGGTTTGTTACAAACTAGACCGAGGCTTCCACCTTAAATGTCAAAAACTGCTGTATATGAGAGTATGATTTAGTTCAACAATGACATGCAGTCTTGGATTTGACAGAAAGACTCCATTTCAAAATGTTTCTTCCCCTCTGACTAGTCTCTTTTTAAATTTTTATCTTTTTATTTCCAGCTTGTGCTTATTTTTGGCTCCCTTATTTTGTTGCTGTAGAACAGTGATACAAAACCTACAGCATACATGCTTTGTTTTCAAAGTAAGCATATTGAGTGGTTAGCCTAGCTCATGTTCTCACTTACCTCATAGATTTCTGGGTTATTATTAGTTTGTTTTACTAGTATAGCCCTCTTTTGCCACATACATATACACAGTTTTACAATAAGCTCACAACTTATGAAACTGGCAAATCACATGTGCTGTGGAAGAACACAAACTCCTTAGTTCCCTCATTCTGATGCCAGGACTTAATGCAATGTACAGGCTCCATCTATAACACACAACATCTTTTTAACCAGAAAGCAGTATTTTTACATAATTGGAACAAAATAACTTAATAATACTTGCCATTTACAGTATTATCAAAACTATGTTAGGCTACTAAAGCAATTAACCCCAATCTAAATTAGTCCCATCTGAAATGACAAAACCTCAGTCTAGTTTTGCCACCAACAAACCTAACCAAATATATGAAATTCACTGGTGTCATAAAACTAAGTTATTAATAATTTCTACAATATGAAACCATGATCTTATCAGCCTAAACACCTCATTTCCTATTTTATGAAGAAATACCTGCCACGGGAATAAATATTCCTAAACACAAACATCTCACTGAGCAGTAGTTCTCCCCAGTTCAGCTCATTTAACAGGCAAGCGTCAAGAACTATTACAGTATGACCTCAGAGGCAGTAAGTGAAATTCTTGGAAGTAGCCTATCACATTTTAAAAGTTTTTTTCAAAGGATGGAAATAATCAAAGGAGACATCACACAGACTTTAGTTGCTGTAGTTGAGAAAGTAAACCTTTTCAATGGAAGTTGCGGTATCCCCACTCTAAGTTTTCCCCATCCTGTATCTCAGAAAATACAGGTTTGCACAGACTGAAAACTGAAAGTAAAATTTAACAGCCTGGTTATTCTCAGTCTTTCCATGTGTAGCAAAAATAATAGGACATATGTGATTCTAAATCATCATCCTTATACTGTCAACCACTTCCAACTCTGCAGGAGATTTCAGGCTATAATGTGTAAATCATTACTACATACTCTAATAGTACTTTCTATTTAATCAGGAGAGAAGAAAAATCCCCTCCAGAATTACAATAAATAACTACAGTTTAGTGTTAAATGAAATGAGGTAGTTCATATCTGACCTGAGTTTCAGTCTTTTCCTAGTGGGAAATATAAATTCAGCATTTGGATACATAATCCTACAGCTCTCAGAAGCCGACTCCACCGCGAACACTTTACATGATTTATAGCTCTCCTCCAGATTCAGATGACAAGTCTCGGCGGAGCAGGTGCAACGGGGTATTTTTTCCTTCCTTCAGAGATCATTCCCGCGTCTGTAAGTTAATTAGCAAGTCTTCTTCATCACTCTCGCGTAAGCGGGGAAGATGAAGCTAACGGATTGTCAGCGTTTAATTTCTCACACGGGGCGGGTGACCGGCAGCCCGGCGCAGGGAGGGGGCTCGCTTCGCTGTTGTTACTGCTGAAGCCACAATGTTTTTGACAGCGTCAGCGTCGACAGAAGTGAGCCTGGCTCCCGCACAGTTATGCCAAGAGAGCAATTTGTGAACCACGAGCAGGATTTGGGGGGAACCTCGGGGACGCGAGGCGAACCTCCCCCGCCCTAAGATCAGCATTTCTCTCCCCCCTCCCGGCAAGTTAAAACTGCCCTGGCAGCGCCGCCGCGCCCGCTCCACACCCCTGCACCCGCCAGCCCTGCCCCCTTCCCTGACTGCCGGGGAAAGGGGGAGCGAGTCCCGACTCCCATTACCTCCTCCGGAGCCATGGAGAGCGGTG
>WAAD01022883.1:18017-37073 GCA_013389945.1 Fregata magnificens
AAAAACCCAAAGTGAATGATAGTCTGCCTTGTTAACGGTCCGTGAAGGACTATTTAGTGGTGCCAAGTTTAAGCAAAACTGGGAGAAAGGTAATTCCGGCAGGGGGAGATCACAACCACGGACTCAAAGACCACCCACTCAAGAAACCCACCGACCCAAAAGATCAAGGAAGTAAAAGTCTCAAAAATCATAGTGGGCATGCGTAGTCATTTACATGGTAGGCGAAGAGATTTTAACCAATCGTTTAACAGAAGGATAATGAATATGTATTGGCTATGTATCCGTGCGTGTATAAAGGATTGTTTCTTAGACTGATTGAAGGAACACGATCTTGGGAGGAGCTACCCCCCGTGTTCCCGGCGCCGTGAATAAAGAATGCCTGCCTTTTAACACTACATTGGTGTTACGAGGTTTATTCCCGATTTCGGTGACACTCCCACCCTGAAAACAGTCCAAAATTATCTACACGCAGCTAGGGTAAGTTGCAGACAGGGCTGGTGTTTACAGTACACCATCTCTGAACATCCTCCTGAAGCTGTGCAATTAGCCAAAGAGCAAAGGGCGTTGCAGACTTACCCTTCAGAACCTTGATGCATTTCCAGCTTCTGGAGGAACAGATATGAGATCACGGGAAGGAAAACTCACTACACCACAACGCTGAACCAAGACCTTTATTGTTTTGCTAGCCCTGAAGTTTCAGCTGAAATGTGGTTTATAAATGCTGTAAAATTATAGGTCAGGTAAACCTCATTGCAGCTCTTGGGTATAGCTGTCCCTCTTCATTTAAGATAGATGTAAGAAGTCATTATGCTCCTTTGCAGAAACAAGTAGCTGGAATGACTGTAGTCTCTAAACCCCAAACACAATTACATGTCTCTGTACAAAACAAAAGCTTGAAAGAGCCAGCTCAGAATGTGAATGAAGTGGGCGGAGTGGTTTTGCTGTTTTAGGCAGGAAATAAATACAAGCGAAACAAACAGGGACTATGTATGTAGGACATATGTAAACATTCAGACACAGCCAATGTGTAGAAGGAGCTCATGTCAAATTGCAGGGAAAGAACAGGTACCTACGAGAAAACCTAGACAGGTTTTGGACTGCTGGCACAGACTGACATGGGTTGAATCCCTGAAAAACAGAAGCTTTTTCAATATGTATAATTTCTGCTACACTCAAGGAAACAGGATTTTTTAAATGTTGCTTTTTAGCAACAGGACTGCACTGAAAAAAGATCAATCTCTATTAACAGTTCCTCCTTCTAGTGGGAATAGTCTACAAACCCCCAAATTTTGACCAGCCATTGGGCACAATAACAAAGCTATGTGACAGAGTCATAAATCTCAGATGTAAATATACATGCTGTTATTAAAGTAATAAATCTCAGATATAAATATACATATCATTATTAATTGACTTACAGAATTTCCGTCTCATATTTTCAGAGGAACACGTTCCTTTAAGGTGTTCATAAGAATTATTTATGCTTGGCAGCTGAAACTGGTATATCTAGTTATCATTCAAATACCCCAAAGACCTGCTAAATCAAAAAGACATTCCTACAGGAGAAAAAGTTTTAAATTCCTGTCTTTTATGCGAAGATTTAGGTGTCTGTAACCACCCCAACACACGTACATCCCCTCTCCAGCAAGTCTAGGAAAAAATAAGAGAGAATGTAGGTAGGTATCTTTTGAATTTGTCCCTGGAGCCTTGAAAAAAGCTTAGAAAAGGAGAGAGCCTTTGGGGTAGTGGGCTGACAGTGGCTTGGAGCAAGCGGTGAAGGAATACTCCATTGCCTTGTTCAGGGAAGCAGGATTTTGCGGTTTCTTGTAAACAAGCAGAATCAGCTCAAAGAAACAGCCGTACAAGAGGACAACCTGTCAAGCTTTGATCCACTGTTCAACTCACTAAAATATGAATACGTTCCTGACCTATACAGACCAGGAAACAGTTATCTCAGTTATCTTATCCTCAAGGATAAGCCAGATAGCGCAAATGATTAATTATCTCAGTGCACACGTAACTGGTGACTTCACTATTAATCAGTGGGTTTTTTTCTATACCTGTAAATAAATGAAACAACTTAAGTGGAAGATGCAAACACACTCATGAATGAAGCATTCCTAGTGTGAAAGACTGAAACATAAATATTTAAAATGGATACCTCTGAGCTTTCTAAATCTCACAGTATCAGTAAGGACTCCCAAACTCTTTTAGGTTAACACCCACAAGTGCGGTTTTTTTTACTTTGCTACATAAAGGTACAGCACATTGTACAATGGTCACATTAGGGCAGTTGGTCATTACTGTATATAGATGTTTATTTTAAACACACACATGTATTTTATTCAACAGCAAAAAGCACCATCTTCAAGAAGACAACAATGATTGCTCAAGTGCTCAATACACAAAAAAATTCTGGCTGTTAAAAAAGCATATGAATGCCATGCTGGAACTGATCAAAGGTCCAGTACTCTGCCTCCAATGTATAGGTAATCTACTTTCCTATCCTTGGCCAGTAGCAGATGGTTAAACACTATAAAAAGAGTGTGTGTACAAAATGGTCCTTTCAGAAGAACATCTTCCTACCTTCTGGCAATAAACAGTGTGAAGATTTTCTGAAACAGAGGTTCTGTACAGACTTGTGATGTTTAATAGCCACTGATGGACTGAATGAAGAAAGAACAACATAAGCAATGATTTAACACTTATTGAAAAGGAATAGTGGCAGCTACTGAATCTTCAGTGCCACCACATACAGCACCCTGGGTTTTCCTCAGAGGTCTCCTATCTAATTACTCACCAAGTTTGACCTGCTTAGCTCGTGAGATCTGACAAAATCACAGCCTGAGGTAGAGCAGCTGGGATTTAATTTTTATTTATAAAACTTAATTAGGAGGTTTCTTTTTCTTTCTTTCCATTTTGTCCAGCTCTTCACTGTTAAAATCACGTAACACCCTACATATGCACATACAAACACATAAAACAAAGAGTAAAAGCAAACCACAACAGTCAGTGAAGCTACTTGCTATAGAAATAGCGGGTGCTGTCATTAGCACTTCAAAGGGAAAGGCTATTTTAAAATTTAACTGCCTGGCAGATGCAGCAGATATAGAACAGGAACCAAAGAGAGGTAAGGAGGGAGGCAGAGTAGGAAGAGGAGAAAATGAGTGGGGAGGAATAAGAAAGCAGACGAACTGTACATTAATTCAGGGTAAAAATAGCCGAACTCTGTGTACTGACAGTGAAATGTTGGCAACATGGAACCCAGTAGCAAAATTCCCATTGACTTCAGGGAAATCTATCTCTCACTCTGCATCAATAGTTTTATGTACTACAGTGTGTCAACACAATTCCTCCATGTATTTATTTCCTTTTAGTTCATAGTTGCCAATCATTTGTTCTACAGTAATTCTACAAATATTGTGAAGTCAAGAAGGAAACTGACCCTCACTACTGTTTTCAGTACTAGATTGGAAAATCAGGATAGAAACCTGTCAGTTTTTGTGGCATAAATTGCTATTCACACCGATGGTATTATACAAACTATAAATAGCCATTCAGCATATATTAAACTTGTGTATTTTGAAGCAACTGGTATAGAGTTTCAGCCCCCTGATTCCTGGGATTTGTTACCATCTACTACACTGCTGAACTCCAGATGCAATAATGATTTCAAAGGGAGGTATTTAAAACAGTATGTTTAGTCTGTAATGCAAGGTATATGGAATAGTTAGTCAGTCTACATCGATGCATAACTGATTATTCTTCAGGCTGAAAAAATATTTATGGAAAAGTATTTTATATACAGTCAGTCTGATTGCTGTGGTAACACTGAATAACCTTAGCTGGCTCATTAAATCCATCTATGGTAGAATTTTTTCTTCTTCTGTTCTTTGCCAGTAGTAGTAATAATCATGTAGATAAGTCATTAGACTATTACAACTTTGTCATTTACTTTTAGATCTGTTCTAAACAGACCTCAGATAGCATGCTTAAAAAGTTACTATCCTTACCACTGTTGTTCCAGAAGATTGTTCAGGTAAAGTGCATTACAGCAAATATGAGGAAATATACCCATGTCAAAATAATTTATAGGACAACCTTTGCCTTGATATCAGCAGTCCCTTTTGTAAGCACTGCATGTCATCATTTCACGTGAGGCTTTGAAGGAAAGGAGATGTATTCTTCTCAGTGCTCCTAAAACAACAATGGCAGATGCATACACTTTTACAATGGGGAATCAAACTCCATGAATCAGGTAAAGTTTTCTGAATGGCGTCTAGGAAGCTGATACAAACTCATAGCTCCAAAAGTATCTACCTCATGAAGAAGGTCAGAATGCAGGAAATGGCAAAGGGTGGCCCACAAACTTATGGGATCATACTTGAAGGACTGTACTTGGCCATTTATAAGGACTGTAAAAAGATGACGGAACTTTGCAACTTAACTGAAGAGGGCACAATTTCAGTTTAGGCTTTTTTGGCAAATTATTTTCTCTCCTTTTTTTTGGTAAGCAGAAAAATGAGAACAAAGTAGTCTGTTAAGAAATAAGAAATGCCTTACCAATTTTGTTTGTTTGTTTTCCTGGAAGTCACATTTAAACTTAACTTTGTTCATGTAGGTGCTCAGAAAATGTTAGATGGGGATTTTGTTTATCCAGACTTTACGGAATGGTCATTGTCTTCTCATCAGGATAAAAACCCACTATGATTTAAGAGATGACAGTAAAAGGTACAGAAGCAACTAATGCAAAGAGCAAGGTAAATCCACTGTTTTCGAAGGAAAATGTGAATTCTTACCAATCAGCCTAGTGAAGCAGAGAATAACTGGTAGATGATTATGTTAACAATAATCATATCCCATACCTTTTTCTTATTCACTCCATCTTTTAGGTGTTTTCTCCTGCTTACTTCTCCATGTGTGTAAAGTTCAGGCCTTTGAAAGTTCCTTTATCTGTATGGTTGGATTGACAGTTATTTAACTACATTTTTAAAAATCAGCAGTTTTGCTCCATGGCCTCAAATGTTGAAGTCCTTGGCTGAAAAAAAGGCTTGGAAGCAGATAAGTCTCAAGAAAAAAAACATTTAAAAGGAAATGCTCAGGGTTAAAAATAAAGAAATAGATCTAAAATGCAAATGGTTTAATTCAATGTATAAAATCATTTGGCCTTCATTTTCACATATGTAGCTATAATCATTCTGGGTTAAATGAATCTGAGGAAATGTGGAAAGTTCTAAATGTAAAATTATGAAAAAATGATACTTGTAATACTTCTAAGTGAGCTAGTTACACTTTGTTCAGCTCCCAAACTACTTTATAGGCTGACTCCATTTTATAGTAGCCTGCAGACTGAATCTGCTACAGCTCCCTTAATACATTGCAGATTTCAAAGTTAAGAGTTCTCAGCTCCTTGAAGTCCTGCTTTCCCGTTTAAAAGATTTTCAGTTGTTTACACATGTATCATGAAATGGATGTCTCGCATCTGCACCTACATTTGTAGAAGTCAAATGAGACTTTGCCATTGACGCAGGACAGAGGAAGTTGAAAACATTAAACTGAAGTGTTTAAGATTTGCATCACAAAATCAAGATCAATATCTCTTTGTTTGAGGCAAACTGTCCTTGCCTGGAACAGCCTAACTACAAAATATCAGAAAAGAGGTGAACAAGGGAATACACACTTTTTATAGGTGGGGAATTGAGGAAATTACAGTAACTAAAACAAAAAAGGGTGGCCCCTGACTTCATTTAGTTTTTGATATTTGGTCTCTTCGCTATAGTTTTTGATATTTCAGTTAGATTTTTTCTTGGTAAGTATATATATTAATTGGGTCATTTTAACACATCAGAGCACTATGGGATATTTTAACTAAATAGAATCCACTCTAACCTATCAAACAAGCTTACTCAGTAGTGATTTTAGTCTTTAAAAGAACCAGTTGACATTATAAGAACAACTTACCATACCTGTCAAAAAAAGAAATCACGTAAACCAAGAAAATAATGGTATCTATATTCTTCTGATGTTAATTATCTCTTTTGTTGTGGATTCCACTCTCAAATAATAAAACTAATCTTCTATTGAGCAACCTTGCCTTCAGTCTGGGATACATAACTCATGTTACAGTCAATTCTTTCACAGCTGTGCCTGTAACAGTGGAGACCTGCTTAATTAGACCTCCCTCCCAAAAAATCAAAGAATAGCTGTATTCCTGTGGTTTTAGGTACCACATAATGTTCTAAAAACAAAACAAAAGGCATATGAGCAAAATAAACCCTCCACTGTTAAGACAAGATGCTTTGTAGGTAAAGGCTACCATGCAGGTTAACACAGAAAATAATGGATCTGTCTGCCTCAGAAATTTTTGTAGATAGACTTAATTGCTTATTAACTCTACAAGTAGAGATAATTACAAAGATTTAAGAATAGGCCTTCAATTTTGACATGTCCAACCTATGCAAAACTGGGGCCTGATTTTTCAGAGTGGTTTGTGCTTTCAAAACCCAGCTGATGTTGATGTGGTAACTGTGGGTACTCATCCCCTAAAAATATTCTTATACTAAGTGTAAGTATATACTAAATATAATATTCTTATACTCAGTATCCAGTATTTGAGACATCAAAACCAGAGGCACCTTTTAAAAATTTTGTTCGGTACAGCAAACCTCTTTTTGTGAACTCCCTTCTACATAATCTGGGTTTTCTGGTGCCATTATACAAGCAAGATATAACAAGCACAAAAACCAAAACCAAAACGCTCCTAAAAATTGTCTTAAGTCATTCCCTAGCTCAATTTTGCTGGTTTTAAATAAAATGTTCTTTTTAATGTTTTTGAGTTCACTTCCAAGAAACAGTTCCCACGCTCTTACTCAGATCAATCCTCCATAGGAAGCATTCTGGAGATTTCAAAATGTATGTGCAGTCAGTTTTCACTGGAGATCCAAGATTTTCACTGGGGATCAAAGGTGTTTTGGGGAGCAGAATGGTAGTGCATCCTCTGTAACTTTAATGAAGGTTTATGTCATAGAATTCTTTTAAAGAATAACTGTTCTAAAATAATTTCAAAGCCAGCCAACAAAAATCTATAAGTATTCTATGCCGTATCATTTATTCATCAGATCTGCCAATAATGGCAATGATAGCTTTGCTATTAACACCATTTATTAACTATTTGGTAATATAGATGTTTTAACTATATTAAACATACTTTAAAAACATAGATATAAGAAGTAAAGTTTTAATTTTAGGGGTTTTTTTCTCTGGATACTTGAGCATTTTGGATATACAGTGTTGTCCTATGTATCCAGAGGACTCTGTATGAAAAATCCCCAACAAGGAAAGTAGAAATCTTCTGGTTAGAATTAACTAAATGATTGAGTCGAGGCCTACTGAATGACACCCTAAATCAGATGATGTTAACAGAGGATATATCCACACTGTATTTTACCACCAGATGCAACTTCAGCCTGCCTACATTTTGAACTAATTAGAGGAAATCATCTTCAAAACAGAAGCCATGGATTACTGTGATATAGGCTGTTATAGCTATGCTTGGTGCCGTGCTATGGTCGCTATATAGCTGCTGGATGGCTCATATTTAGTGAGAACTGTCTCATGTTGTTTCAGAGAACGGGCAGGCAAAAATCATGTTTGCCTTTAAAAGCTCATATAAATATACATAAAAGTGGAAGAAGAACTAACATCAGCACTCCTGCTGAGTATGACCAAAGCTTATTTTTCTTATTATGGTTTTTAAATTTATTGTTATGTACCTTATTTTTCTATCTGCTGTGGAAGCAGGCATCAAAGTTGAAAGTAAATATATTCACATGGCATTTTGGTCAAGTTCTAATTTGGGCCATTTTGCTCCTTTTATTCACAGATGTTAATTTCATGATGTATGCAAAAGCATGATCTAAAGCAATACTTAGACACTTAAAAAAGAAATTTTTAAAAAATAGATTTTTCCACCCCAAATTAGCCAAGTTAACAAAGGATAAAGTGATACTTTTCTTTGATATGATATATAATTTGTGATGCCAAGCACATATGCCATCTGTTGACTGTTGAGAATGACTAGAAATATGACATTTTCAGGAACATAATAGCAATTAGAATATTACTAAAATGCATTGAATACAATGGGCAATTATGGTAATTATGTAGATAATCACAGAAAACAAGGTATACTGAAGATGCATTGGTTATTTGATTTATGTCTTTAAAATCTGCATAATTTGCAAGAACTCTTTTGTCTATTTAGAGAATGTGAAGGAACATTTTATCACTGTGATTCTCAATGCATATTTTGTAAGTGTTTCAAATGTGTTTGAGCATGAAGGAAAAAGGGAGGTCCTTCCAAATATCTGCACCCCAGATCTTATAGATGAATGTCTCTAAGTTTTCATTGCTTCCTCATAAGTGCAATACCTTTCAATAGCACAGAATCTGATCTATGGGACTGCAATTCACATGCATAAGACAAAGGGAACCAAGATACAGGATGCTGGAGTGAAGCATCTAAGCAACATGCAGAAGGCCACTGAAGTCATGACAAAAATTGCTTCTTGTTAGTGGGAACATCATGGCTACTTCTGGACCAAGTGGCCTATCAATAATAGATTAATGGTCTTGGGTTTCCACATCCTACTAGCAGCTGTATTATATAGCATGCTTGAATTCTCAAGAAAACAAGATCTGATTCAGGGTAGAATTACTGTGTGGGCGTAGAGACGTTTGCATCCAAGGTACTAGGGCAGGTACATAACTAACAAGGATGTATCTCAAACCCTGAACAATCAGCAAAGTTCTGTGCTGGAAAACCTTTCATGTCTTTTCAAAGATTAACACATTAATAACATTTGTGGTGAACTGAATGGTTGAAATCCTATTCTTAGTTCAGAGAATGATAAAACTCCCCTTGACTATGCCAGGAAACGTTGGGTACAAGTACTGCTAAAGAATACTGACACCTCATACCTGTTGTTAAGTCTTTGAGTCATTTTTATTGAGTAACAACTGAAGTGACTCAACATTTATAGAAGACAGAGCATGTGAACAAGGTTTATTTCTTATTTTGGCTACAAAGCTATGTGGCCTTACAAAGGACATCTATTCTACCTGGCCCTCACTTCTTCATCTATAATGCCTCTTCATGGCATGCAACATCTCATACTATGCAATTGCACAGTCTCCAGCACAATAGAACTGGTGTTAGATGGGCCTCCCAGGCACTGAGGTCCTGAAAATTTACATTCAGCTTTAAGCATGCAGAGGTATGGATTAAAAAAAAAAAAAAAGAAAAAAAGACATCTTTAAACAGTTATGCACATGCACTCCATATATTTTTCATAGCATTGTTGCTTTCTAGATTTGTAATAACCTTACAATTACTCCCTCTTATGCATATTTAATGTGAAAAAATACCTCTAATAGAATAGTTGAAATGAACTGTGGTAAATCCCTTTTAGGTATTTTTCCATTTTGCAAAGTGACCAGAAGCTGCAAACTACAGATTAGGTTCATTTAGATGAGAAGACTTTACATCTCAAGGCAAAAATAAACAGTCTTAAAGTTTAGGTGAAAGAACGAAAGAGTTTTTTAATTATTTATTTCCATTTCTTTCTTTGTGGTTCAGCTAACTAAAGCATTCAAGTTCCAAGGCTGAACTTTTATCTGGGGGGTTTTTTTAGGACTCCTGGGATCTCTGGGAGGGATTGCTGATTCTTCAAGGACAGCTTCAAGAAGTCAGAGTTCTCAAATATTGGCCACACTATTCTGTGATCAAGAAACACAAGGAAAAGCCTGCTTGTGAGCCAAGTTCCTCTTTTTGATGGTCTACCCCTGTAGCAAGACCTCACTGTCAGCCCCCTTCTCTGGAACAACTGGTGTCAGAAAACACTTTCCCTGATTTCCCTTTTTCCTTGGCTTGAGTATCTTGTCAAACTCTAGTTTTTACAGCTAGGTTGGCAAGGCAGCACCTTGGGCCTGATGATGATGAGGAAAGTGAGATAAAAGTTCATGAAGAAGCCCAAGAAAATCTGAAATAACTTTTATGACATATCATGTCAAAGCTCTGTTCATATGATGTTTCAGAAATCTGTCACAAAGCACTCAACCTCAGGAGGCTTTGATGTACCTTCAGACATTGTCCTTGCACAAAAGCTTACAGTGAATAGAACTTCCTTACAGCAATTATTTTCTGCTTTGTAGAAACAACACCTCAAAATGACTCCCCAGAGTGAGCCGATGATTGTGTGGCCTTTTTCTTGTTCAAGTCAGAGTCCTACCATTTTAAAGTTTTTAATAAGCTTTTTAGTATAGTTTGCTAGCATGGAAGCTGCTCATTATGAGCTAATTGTTTCAAAGAGTTGCTGAAAGTGCTTAAATGTTAAATACATGCTACTGTAGGCAAATATTCACAAGTCTTTCAAAACAGATGTTTGAGAAATGGTAGGCTGTCTGCTCATGGTAGCAGTACACAAAGGACATGAAGAAGTAGGATTTAATAATAAATATGCTCACAACTACATGGATGCTAATCCACAATGTTTCTTTTTTTTTTTATTTTCAATTAAATGCATAAGGCAGCAATAACTCTAATAGTTTTTGTAAGGCCAAGTTCACTGCAGACACCAGTAACTGGCTTTCCTGTGTTCTCCCATTCACTTCTCTCTGCAGCTTTCCTACCCACTCTATCATGCCTGGGCAGGGCCCTCCTGGTCCAAACACCCTCTCACACCCCTTGTTTTCTTCTGTCAGCTAGGGCTCTGCATGCACTGCATCTGCTACAGACCGCTCCGTGACAGCATGGCTCACACCCTTCAGGGAGTCTGTGCACTCGCACATTCCCTTTCCACTCACAGAAAGGCCCACCACTTTCTATGCTATTTACTTGGTGGGAGCTACCATGCCCAGAAGTCCCTTTGCTCCACTTTACCCCATGATAGGGTCTGTGTTTCCCCACCTTCCTTCAGTCCCTCTGCTTCCCTGCTGAGGTTATGAACACAGTATTTTCAGTCTTTATCCACACACCCTTTTTTTTTTTTTTTTTCCTTTTCTGTTATTATTTGTTTGGGAGATGATAATTTTGGTGTCAAGATATCTTAAACTCTGTAAGGCGGAGTAGCAAAGTTGGATAGGAAGGCATCAAGGGTGCCATCCATTAGAGACAACTGCAGAAATACTAAAGCTGAGATTCTGCCAAAAACATGGCAAAAGCTCCATTGTCCTCCCTTTCGCCTTTTGTTGTGCTTTTTCCTAATAGGTCCCCAAACCAATAGCGTTCTGTTGATTGACTCCTAGAATATTCCCTGGTATTGACTGGCTAGGACATTCAGCAGATGCTGCATTACAAATGGATAGACAGATGTTATTACATTGTTACTCTGGCCTTACAAACTGTTTTTACTTTTTATTCTTGTGATTTTCAGTTGGTTTTTTGTGCTACCTTTTTTACAGCCAGTTTTCTTTGGCACTCTGATATCTGAATACCATATAGGTTTATTTATGGTGGATACGTTTGCTAGTATTTAAATATGTAGCACATCATAGTACTTTGTGGTCATAAAGGCATCTGGGGGAGAGACCTCTGCACTACGGAGCTCAAAACCTAGGTAACAGGCTGACCCTTATAACTGTACAGATTACCATTACAGCAAAAACAATCAATTGCTAAATGAGTGTCACATTTTTCTCATTAAATTAAATAGATGGGATTTCTGATCTTAAAGCACTGAACACAAGATTGAAACAGAACTAGTTGCTGTAGTTCAAATCTACTGGTTTTTATATCACAAAGTTCCAAGATAGTAAATACATTACAACAACATTATACTTAGTCTGAGCTTATTTTTCTACTTGCTGAACCTGGAGAGTTGGGGGTTTTTTTGTTTGTTTGTTTTTAACAGATGATTTCTTATCCATCTCTCTTCCCTCAGAAAGTCTCTCAGCCTTTTATTATACTGAATTGGAGCTAAAAAGACCCTTTTGATCTGGTTCCAAGAGTGAATTAGAAGAGCAGCTCTGCAGAGACAAGCAAAACCTGACATCCAGTCTCTCTTAGCTACATTTTTCTGTACTTCTACAATTTAACCATTATCACTCATTTATTGTAACCTCCTGTGGCTTTTGATATACCCAGAGCTTCTTAGCTTGTCTCCACAGATTTCTCATGACCCTCTACTTCTGTTCAGTCGTGTCCCTCCCCTCTTTCTATTATTATACCTTTTCTTTTCATGGTGAACCACCCACAAACTACGTCAGAAGCTCAAAATAAGAAACGGAGTTTGCTGAATCAGCAAGTGCCTTGAAAAAATATAACTGAAAAATACTTTGCTGCTAGGGCAACAAAGAAGGAAAAAGTTTCTTCCTTGTCCAAATGTCCAAATTACACTCCTTAGGTTCCTTGTAATGTGAGCACATTCATGCACTAGTTTTCTCTGTTTAACATTTGTATTGAAGTACACCTTGGTTAAATAGCCCTTCAGTTAATTCTCTCTGGTATCTGTACAAGATGCAACTGAACTGTTACGGCTTATTCCTGTATTTGATGATTTGTCTGCTGTAAACAGGGTATGCCAGGATATTTACAATGACAAACTGGCTTGGTCAGTCTCAACAGAGAAGTTGCAGAATGTCTGAGCAATCTTTTGCAAGCAGAGCTTTACCCATCACCATGGCACAGGGACTTCTTTTTTTGTTTGATAATACCTGTGTCCAAAGCAGAATTTGAATGGCAGAGCTGAATCAGAAAGGTCAGTCATTTTCTCCGCATGGGCCTTTCTCCATTAGGAAACTGTGAAAGTAGGTGAAGATTTCACTGCCTGCAGAACTGAACCCTTAAAACTTTTTATCATTTTATAGAAACTCTGTTAAAGAAAATATTCTCTAATCGTTAGCTTACTTCACCAACCTGATCTGCCACAAGAGGGCAGAGGCTTATGTCACTCAGCTTCATCTGCTGTCATATAAGAATGTCAGGGATCTTTAATGGGGAAATTTGTCATGGTTTAAAGACCAGGGTGAAAAATGAAATTCCATTAGCTATTTTAAAATGGCTTTAGGCTAAAAAGCCAAATGCAGCAACACAACTCTGTCATCTCTGCTGCAATGAATAACAGCTGCTGTAATTTGTTTATAAGGCATTAATTACTATGCAATTATGCAAAATGGGGGCTACATAGAGAAATAATGTGTATGGAGCAAGGCTTTGTTAGTTTGAAAAACGTGTCAAGCCAGGATACTGAAACTTTTATGTAAATAGGATCAATTGTTTCATTGCAATAAAAGGGTAGATTTTGGAGTGGAAAGGTATTAGGAATCCAAAACTATTATGCTAATTTTATGGCAAGTCACACTTTGGGTGTAAACTACTTCATGGCCCCTTTTTCTTTGTTTTAATTTTTTTTTTAAAATCTAAAGATAGACCTAGAATAGTTTAAATTATCTGCTTTTGATTAGCAAATGCCTCACAGTGAAATAAACTTTGTTAAGACGTTTAGCAAGCTGTACTCAGTACTTCACACATGTATGCTCCCCTTAATTATCTCTTGCACTTTACTGGAAAAAGAACAATGACTGGAGTTTGCATCCCTAAATCAGCAAGAAGATGAGAAAACATTTATCTGAAATTTGATCTAGTCTTAAATGATGCTCCAGGAGTTTTGTCAGTGAGGAGTTTGAAAAGCACTGTGTGCGAGCTGGCACAGGCAGGACGCGGGAACAACCACAAAACCACAGATGAAATGCAAAAAGTAAATTTATTTTCATTACCTCGCCAACTGGGGGATCCCCGAAGCAGAACCCGGGCAGAGGCACACAAGCAGGAGTACAGGCACCACGGAGCTTGGTCCATGCTAGAAGATCACTGAACCTGCTGGTTTCACCTGTATTTCAGGGATTTGCACAGGCGTAATTTACCACTGTGTTTTGATCTTTCTCACAGCAGGGCAGAAATCTCAAGCATGTTCAATAGGGTGCCTCTAAGTCTATCACAGGCCTATGTTACCTAAACACAGATGTTCTACTTGTCCAACACACAAGGCCAAACAACAATTAGTGATATATGTATTTTTTGACACACCAGCTGCAAGTCACTTGGGCGTGTTTACAGTCCTCCTTGCCAATCTTCCATTATTTTCTGACACGCTAGTTGAACAATACAGTTTAGCTGGCAAAAATGAGTGAATCTGCTGGTATAGGCATAAATAGGCCTTCTTTTAGAAGAGACAGTATTAGAAACAATGGATACATGATGCTCTGACCTGCTGTCATTACAACACACTGCTAGCTTGTGGCTGATTCGGTAGTAGAGAGACTCAAATCAATACAATAACATTTTATGCTTGTATTCTGCACTGGTACAATGCTTTTGATGAAAAATGAGGAAATGAAAAAATCAAGGTCACTGTTTTCACACTGGGGTGATTTCCATTGCATACGCTGACTTTCACCGCATCAAAACCTGTTATAAATGAAAGTTGATGGAACTATGACTTAATGATTTGTGGGTTTAGATCCCCCCCCCCGCCATTTTCTACTGTTGCTTGATGAAAGAACAAAATAATGCAGAATATTTTCTCAACATAGCAGCTTGTATACCTTGGTTATAATCATATTCAGATTTAAAAAAAAAAGTTTTCCATAGTTTATCAGCTGATTTAACTACTGAAATGAAACCTTCAATATCAATAAGTAATGCATTTGTCATTAACACACATTGCTTAAAAAGAGCAGGAATTTCCCTTTCCTCTTACAGATATCACAGCTGTAAAGGAAGAACAGCTCTTGTCTGTCTCAGTTTTTTTACTAAGCATCAGCTCAGTAAAAGACTACGCTACAGAAGCAAGCAAGAGGGGAAAAGTTAATGCTATTTGTAATTTAGTTAAAGCGTATTCTAACAGAGTTCTGTAGAGTGAGATTGCTACCACATCCTTTCTCCAATGCCTTCTTAAAGATACTGTTAGACACAATTGGAGGGAGGAGATACAGCACAAATCCCTGCACATTTACAAGCTCACAAAACTGATGGTGATGATTGTAATTATCAAGGACAGCATGAAGGAAGTAGTTATAAAATTCTGTTAATATAACTGAGCACATTGCTCAGTCAAAAATGAAAATCTTCCCATAAGAGGGGAAAAAACCCAACAGCCTTTTCTCTACCTTAAAGAATTTGGAAAAAAATCAGAAAACCCCCACATTTTTCTTCTTAGGTAAGCAGATTTCATATTCCAGAAGCTGGAATATATCAATTTCAAAAGATTTTAGGCGACAATTCTGTTGCACAATTCCATGGCCACTTACTATTCACCATGGCCTTTAGATTACACCTTGGAATCTCTTCTAGACCATTGATAAAATGGCTCCAAAAAGTACTCTCCATTAAAGCTACTGGGTACTTTAAAAAAAGTGGGGGTTTGTGCTTTTATGGTTGGAAAACAGACTAGTCTGCCATTTGGGAATCTGGATAACCCACAGTCCCTGGCTCCCCCATAGTCCCTGGCTCTGCAATTACCCACAGGCTGCCAAGGAGCCAGTAAGGTCAGGTGAGCTGTTGGGAAATTAAACAGGATTTTCTCAGAAACTTACCTGGTTTCATTCAAAAGATTGATCACAATTACCACATTTCCATTTTTTTCCTGACAAACCAATACTGCCTGATGGAAATATTCCATCAGAAATTTCCAGCCAGGCCCAGTCTCTGTTATAAATTAACTTGTGACAGCACTAACATGGTTAATGCAGCAGGGACAGCAATCAAAGGACTGATTCCAGCTTATTCTCCCATTCTTAGACTAGGCCTTGGACAACTGTTACTACCACATCAGCTGTGATTACCACAGTTGATCTGACTTATTTCCAGCACTTGTAAGAATACAGTACCTAAAAGACCAATTTTGGGGGAACAACAAATGTAGTAATAAACAGTAACAAAACAGTTTCCTTAAAGCGAGGGTATTAACTTAGGATGAAAAGAAAGGGACAAAGTATTTCCAACTTACACAGCAGCGAAAACTTAGGTGGCTGATTCTAAGAGGATGATCCAGGGAGTCACAGTTAGGTACCCAGGTTGCCCTCAGCAGTAAATAAGGACAGACAAGAAACTCAGTAGGCTGACCCACAAAAACCCTTCTGTGAGTGGGGGGCAATACCGAGTTCCAGCCAATAAACCACTTTGAGCATAGCAGTGAGCCTAAAACCCCACCAAATGTAGCAGTGATAGTGTGGCATATTAAGGACCTCCACGCATGCAGGCTCTACAGACTGGAATAACTTCCTGAAGAGAGGCACTTAATTGGTTGGGACTCACTTTTTCTGGCACTTAGCTGGCTGATCATACCTACCTTTTTCAAAACAATTCGCCAGTTAGGCTAATCTGTTCAAAAGCATAAAAACTGTGGTTTTGTTCTCCTTAGCCAGTGCAAATTCAAGTCTATGCCTCCCACTTCCCAAGTGTACATCCTAGCCACCAGAGTGTGGGAAAGCTACTTATAGCAATCACAAAAGTCAGGCCCAGTATATGTTAGTTTTAGATTAGAATGCATCGGGAATTCTATTTGCAGAGTTTCCAAAAATAAAACCATACAATAGACACCTTAAGCTCTTCAGTCAGTCTTTTTCCGATGGGCAGGAGAGGGCACATTTTGCTGAGTTAAAATCAGTTGTGAATTCCCACAGATTTCAACTGAGACAGGTTATCGCTGCAAAACAGTAATACCAAAGACAAAGAAATGATATAATGTATTTTCCTTTTATGACTGGATTAATTTGTACTTTATTCATATTTTTAAATGTCATTTTTGTATCCAGAAGGTCAGCTATCATTCTTGTACCCTTTGAATAAGACAGCTGTGAAGGGGACTGATTAAAAAAAGCTGTCATTTTAATGAAGTTTCCATTCTTGATTGGTTTTCTCCAAGAATCTTGCACATGCATAATACCTTACAGCCAGGCCTGACTCCTAGCCATTAGTTCTGCCAAGTATAGAAGACATCCATAACTATTCACAAGAATGTAAAAGACATCTTTCTGCTGAATAAAGTCTGCCAGTTTTATTAATCTTTTTGCTACTTAATATGCCTTTATATTAGACATCTACTCCTCACACTCTCTTCAGACTTTCTAATCTCTTTGGACCATTTTCAAAAACCTAAATTGGAATATTCCTTCCCCAAAGATTTAATATCAGTGAAGCTGTAAGCAGCAAAGAAGGATCTGAAAGGACTCACCTGTTGCAAATTTTGGACAGTACCACAGCAATTAGAACATCACAGTGAATTATGAAAGAAAGTGCTGAGAAAACCTTAAATTGTTCTGAAACAGTGACTTAAATGAGAGTCAAATGAAATTCACAAGATGAAGTTGGCCAAAGCCATTGTTGGCAAAGGAGAGAAATGTGATTAGTAGAGGTACATCTGTGATTAGCCTACATTCACATTTTCAAAAATATTTAAGTGACATTGGCAATTAATGGTATGATAAGAAAATCACAAGTGGTTCAGTTAAAGAAACTAAGGAGGCTGTTACCCTTTCTCAGGTGAGATGCAGGAAATAACAGCGTGACTGCTGCTCATTGGTTTCACTGCAAAGTGAAATGGGTTCACTTAAACTTTAAGCAAACTTGTTCAAATTTCCATTAAAAGGATACGGAAAACATACACTTCATTGCTGAATCTTAGCTGAGCCACCAATAATTCCCAGCAAAGGGTGTGAGAAGTTTTAAAACTGCAACACTTGTACCATTTCCATTCATCAAGCAACACCCTAAACTCCTGTTTAAAAAAGGACCTTGAGATGTCTATATCACAGAGAGAAAAATTATGTAGAGACATCTGAAGTAGCCCTTAACAGCTCACTTTTTTTACTGGAAGCTGCATGTTACCGCAGTGCCCTGCTGGCTACAGTCATATGGTTGCATTGATCTTCCATAACATGTAGGCTCTGAAATCTCAGATAACCTGTGTCTACAATGGCTGTGATCTTCCTTTTGCAGGTGGGTCTACAATTGACCAATATGAGCTAAAGACTGGTCAGAGTTGGTTGAGGCTGGAAATGTCAGAGAACATTCTCCTACAGTACTTCTGGATAGCTCTCTCCATTTGCTGCTTCTTCTCCAGTCCTGGACTGCAATACAAAAATCCTCCCCTTTAGGGTTCAACCCAAAAAACCAAAACATGCAGACACCAGTTACACCCTGTGTAAGCATGCCATGGGTTTTGGACGAGACAGGTGATATTCCTTCAATCTTAGAACTATCTGATTCCAAACTGGTATCAAAGATGTACAATTAACAGATACTGCTGTGAGAAAATATATTGTATCATGGCTGTCTCTGTCTCACTAAAACTAACTATGCCAGTATTACAATTTAGCTCATTTGAAAAGATGTAACTTAAGTACTGTTAGAGAACTCAAATCGGTATTCTGATACACATAAATGTAAGCATTTTCAAGTAATAAATTGAATTCATAAAGTATCTTATAAAATATTATCCACTACAGACCTTCTCTGTAGGGGAAGTGGCGATTTTAGACATTGTTTGCGATATCACAGTAAACTGAAACAGTTGAAATTGTTTAATTTTGAGAAGATCCTTTCAAAGTTTCTAGGTCTATGCACTTGCAAGTCCTGACCTGATATAATTTTCATCCTTTCTTGTCATGCTGTTAGTTCCACTGAGAGGACCATATTTTTACTCTTCTATGTTGGATGAATTTTAACAATGAATTTCAGGGTTGTTATCTTAACTCTTTCATGGCTTCATAACATAAATATTTCAATCTGTTGTACTAAATTTTTTTATCTGATGCACTGAACTATGTCAATAGTTGCTTCTTTGCGAGGCACTATGATAACTATGTATTAATTAGCACAGCTCATACATTTCACCAAGGACATTGTTTTTTCCATTTGTGGCAGTATGATCAATGTTCCTCAAGTAAACAACATTTAAATGCAGAATAAAATTAAGGCAAAATAAAATATTTAAATCCATACTGTTCCATGTAATAGCATAGAAACCTATAGAACTAGAACAATCATTGAAAAACCTT
>WAAD01022884.1:10058-21372 GCA_013389945.1 Fregata magnificens
GCAAAGATTGTGGGAACTAACCCTTCTCTTGTACCTAGATCCATAGGTTGCAACCTCTGACATCTTTGATTTTCCTCTGTGTTTCTCTTTGCCTTCTGTGAAAGTCCCTCTTGATTGTGCTGAGGCCCTGGGCTCAGCGAAGACACTGAATAAATTACAAAAAAGCCACCGTTGCTCGTTGTCTGAATCTTCTTGGTTTCTGCTGTAGGTGGTGGTATGGGAAAAGCAGCGGGGAGGGTGCGCCAGAGAGCATGGGATGGAGCAGAATCCAGGTGAGGAACCTCTGATTCTTCTTCCTCACCCTGCAGGGACTCCACACTATCCAAGCCACACTGCCTTGCACTCCCCTCAGCCCTTTCGTGTGTTTGTGGATGCGTGCGTGTGTGAGAAAGCAGACACGTGGTGGAAACCAGCAGGGCCTTGTTTCCTCTGGTTGCTGCTCAACCAGAAGCAAAATATTCCACAGTTCTAACTGGATACTGTGAAGTCCAAAAGCGGTCAGCATTGTGAATTATGTCCATTGAAACACTGCGAGCGGTGTACTTATAACGACAGTAGGCCTTGTAGATTTGTAATATGTTTTGTTTCTTTTTTTTTTTGTAGTGCTCTTCACAAGTGAGAAAAAAGAAATTGGTTTTTTTTTTGTTTTTTATTTTTTCTGTCTGTTTTTTTGATTTTTTTTGTGGTTTTTTTTGTTTGTTTGTTTTTTGTAGTAAAGAAGGGTTGTATTTAGAGGCCAGTAGCTAGAGATCCAACCAGTGGAGCTCATGAAGCACTACCTGGCCTTAAGGCCACCATCCGAGGGAGGCTGGGAAAATTATTATTCACCCAGCCTCCAGAAATGTAATGTACCAGCAGGCAAAAAACAGTTCTTCATGTAGTACAAAAACAACAAAACGAAACAAACCCAAAAAAAGGAGGAAAATAAAGGTAAAAATGAAACAAAAATCATTTCTTAAATTCTAGTGCCATAGCTTTTTTTGTTGTTTCTATTTTTTTGTTCATAACAAAGAGAGAGAGAGAGATTCTACTTATCCATCTGACACATGCATCCTCATGTGGTCGTTGAAATGCTCGATTTGGTCAAACTTAGCTGGGCAGACAGAGCAGACGTACGTGGTCCCCTCCGTGCAGGCCACCACCCCGGCAGGGACAGCCCTCGCGCTGGTGCCGGTGGCTCCAGGCGTGCCGTTGGTGGCGCTGTGCAGAGCCACATGCCTCTCCAGCAGGGTCTTGTGGGAGAACTTCTTCTTGCAGATGTAGCACTCATAGGACTTCTCACCGCGGTGGAGGCGCATGTGCACATTAAGGGAGCTCTTCTGGGTGAAGCGCTTGTTGCAGATACTGCACTGGTATGCCCTCACGCCAGTGTGCGTCACCATGTGTTTGATTAGGTAATCCTTTAAAGAGAAGGAGCGCCAACAGATGCTGCATTGGTGGGGTTTCTCACCTGCCCATTACCAACGGGAGAGAGAGAAAGAAAGAAAAACAGACAAAAAGATAATAAAATTAAACCAGCTCGGTACGACTCTTTGCAATGAACTAACAGTAAGTCTCATGGGGGTCTTTGGAGAGGTGCTCTGGCTAAGAAAGAGTAATTCTGTTAATAAGCGTGTTTTGATACACAACATTTTTTGCAACCAGAGGTTTCAAAATGCTTTACAAAGGGGGCAGTAGCTATTCCCAATCCATGTACGGTAAAAAGGAGCTCAGACGATTTCTTCAAGTTCACATAGTAGGCACTGACAAAGACAGGACTAGAGTTAAAAGGTCCTGGCGTCTACCCTCAGCTTCAATGGCACAGCCTCTCCTGCCCATGCTCCTGCCTTGCTCCTTGTGCTCATTTCTAGACAGGTCTTAGTTAAGTTACTTTGCCTTTCAGAGCCTCCATCTCCCTACCCGTGTGCAATAAAAGCACGGACAAATCTGGTGATTACTAGATAGCTGACCTGTAACACACTCGTTTTTGTCAAATTGCTTTAAATTTATCAGAAGAGAAATGCTAGAGGTTGCCAAAGGAATCCAACGCTTTATAAGAGGTCTATATTTGTTGACCCTTTTCCTGGTCAAACCTCATAGCTGAAGCATGGATAAGCGTAACTGAAAAGGGAACCTTGGTACATAGAATTGTCTAGGCCAGCCAGTACCATGCAAAGGGCAACCTAACAGATAAACTTCCAGTGCAACAGACATGAAATTTAAATAATTTGACTGCCATTTAAATAAAACACCTCATCAGGTAAACCAGAGATATAAAATACTTATGTCATCTACCACATTGCCTTGTGCGCTCAGGGCTGTTGTAAAATTGATTCTGGCAACTCGTATAAGTGAACTCTGATCATATCCAGACAAACCAGTGACTACAAGGATGAACTGAAAAAAATATTTAGCTGAGCACATTCAATTGGTTTGTCCAGACTACTCTTAATTCCTCCCCATGCTCAGAGTTCTTCTGGGAGACAATGCCATGGCCTCATGTTTCATGGTATCAGGCAACACTTTCATGATATGTTGCTGTACTGATAATGTAGACAATACCCAACACCCTGAATGCCCCATCAAAAGATGCTTTTTAATTTGTTTTCTGAATCACTTGTGGTATATTTCAGGTGTGGTAATTCATCATCCCCAAAGCTGTCAGGGAGAGAGATGGTACCATAGCTCTGTAACAATCAAAATGACCCTCTGTTTCACTGAAAAATTATTTTCCTTTGGTCATTCTGCAATTTCCCCTCTAGCAGAGATCCTTTTTTTTTTTCACAGACATCCTGCTTCCTCCTTTTTACAATCTGTCTGGCACTGTTTTAAATCCTGAAGAGTCAATCTTCAGGGACCATCATGCGCCTGTGGTAATACATCATTTACTCTTTGTATAGTGAGATTACAATAGGCTACTTATATTCAATTTTAAGAGGAGATAATTAATATGGATTGGATGGGAAGGACCTACTTTTTTATCTCCCCTGAGTCTCTGTTCTTTTTATTTCACAGTTTGCACATATGACGGTGACATCTGTGAATGAAATCCACATGCTGCTCTTCCTTGCACCAATGATGAGTTTGTCCCTACTTGGTGAAAGACACTTGGTCAAAACACATTAAGTCCTTACCGTCCTGCTGGCTTTGCTGAACACAGTAGTGTGTTGAGAGTAGACAGGCCAATATGCCTGACACGTGTTATGTGGAAAATGATAGTGTGTCAGTTATTATAATGTCTGATTAGCTTACAAGAGACTGACTATATTTACAATGCTCATTTTTGCCTTAGGCAATGTATGTCCCAGAGTTTGTAAAAAGTCGGTCTCCTCTGCTCTAGACCCTGTTAAGACTATGCTATAAAAACACCCTAATTTTTGACTGCACGTTTCTAAGATACACTGGGTTCTGGCTTTCTAATCTTAGCTTCGAAACCTTCCTGGGATTTCTTCTCTCCTAAGAATCTCAAAACTTTTTATGTTGGTTTTTTTTTTTTTTTTGTATGCAAATGTATGTGCTTCCTAAGTGAGCATTGTAGACTCTTTATTCCCACAATTCTTCATCTTAAAGTCAAAGAAAACTTTGCTCAGTGAACTAAATGTGCGTGTTCCTCCTTTTGGTTCTTTATTTCATATTTGGCTGATTTTAGACAGCAATGTGGGACAGTTCTCAAATATTAATCACAATGTGATATGTAGGAGAAGGCAATGATGGCCTATAACGTGCATGGACACTGCATGCATTCTAGCACTGTATTTCCACAACATTGCACATCTTGGAGAACAACATTGTGGGATACCTTAAAGCCAGTCTGCAGGGAACACGGAAAAATATCCATCTCTAGTATGTTTGTGTCCATGTGAAAGAAGAAAGGGAGCTAGGTTTCCATTGCATGGAAAGCTACATCAGAGTGTAGTTTTCAGAAGCATAAAAACATACAGACATTGGGAGGCCTTTAGGTTGTTGAATTCTGGTTTATGATTAGACTCCTCCATGGTTTCTCTTGTGAGCGCTCCAAACAGCAAGACTAATTCAAACATTTGCATCTCCCAAATCCTTCCCTTTTTCCATGGATCTCTTCCAGAGCCACTTTACCTGGCTTCTTTTAACAGGGCTGAGGAAAGTCAGCCTGACAGCGGGAACAGTTGTCTCCTCTCAGTTTTCATAATGATCCTGTCCAGCACTAGACAAGGTAGCAGACGTGCTTTCTCTGAGGCTGTACCTATGAAGGTTGTTTTCAGAAGGGTTTTCTGAAGCCCTGCCCTCTGTTGGTTAAGGTGCAATTATTCTCCCAGACACTCCAGGAGCCAGTTTGTTCCTAAATGAACTTTGAAATCATTTATCTACCCAAATCTCTCCTTGCCACCACAGTTCATTATTTTGGGCACTCGTAGACCTACACAAATAAAATATTAATTTGTGATTGGAGATGCCTATCAATTTCCTTGGTTCACTTTATGTGTAGTAGCTAGGGATATTTTAGGTCAGGTCTTCCAATATTATTCTTTATCTGACTCCAAATACCAAATGCAGTGCACAGTTGGGGGTGGGGGAAATAAAGCACCTAATCTCAGTGAAGTGATTTGTGAAAAAGCTTTTCTAGCTTTTAGAACAAGGATGCAGGCAGATATATTTGACTGTGTTCTGAAGGGGATATTTTTCTGAATAACACAACACTATCTACATAGTATTTTAGCTACTCATCCACAACAGAAAGATGGAGAACATAAACAGACACAAAGGGTAATCTTGGGATTCAGGATTCTTGATCCTTGCAATCATGCATTTTGTACCAGTCCTGAGAAGTTGACCTTTTTGTATATCTACATGTCTGCCTTAGATGTCTAGAGAAATTTTTCATTTAAGTGATAATTATAGGTAAATAGAAGTTAAAAGTTTACATAAGGACATGGAAGTGAAATCTATTGGATACAATCGGGAGGCATGACTTACATTCCTCCCATACCTTGGGCAATTTCTCCAGGTTCTACTCCATGTTATCATAAACCCAGCATTTATTTTAAGATCTGACGTTAACAAAACCACTGCTTGGCGAGAGAAATATTTACTCTTTCTCTAAACTAGAATTTCTCTCCAACGTCAGAATGAGCTGAGGGCTAAAGCAAGCAAAATTTAGTCCTGAACCCATGACAGTTTCTCCATGTAAGATACATACAGCTCTCTGCTTAGAAGTCTCATAACTTGACAAAGCTAGAAAATGCAGTTTGGGCTCAGTAGTAAATACGGTTACCTATATTGTCTCTAAAGACCATATACTAAAGCAGTTGCATTTTTAAACAAAAAGGGTGCTGATGTTGTGTGCTACATATATTATTTTAAATTTTTCTCATTGAGCCCTACGTTTCTGTACTCACAGCCAGTGAAGCATCTGACTTACCAAGAGACAGGGCATTACAGCAATCAGCTTCAGTGAAGTACAGAAAAACTTCCTGAAAAAACTCCAAATTTACTTTCTTATAGGAATATGGTGAGATTTAGAAAATATGTGGCAGTGTGTGTAACACCCAGGCCTGGACCTACTGCTGCACTCCACCAGGAACAAATTTGCCCTAAACTCATGCCAGTCATCACCACTTGAGCGTAAACTCCCGTAGCTGTAAAACTTACGGGGGGATGCCCTTTCTTAGTAGGTACAGTTTTTCTTTAATGACTTATTACAGTTTCCTCATGCCACTTCTAATCAATGTTGCCTGGTCAGCTTGCAGGAGACAACAAATGCTTACCATGTCCTTGGATGGGTGCAGGACACATTTTACTCCAAGTAAAAAGAGCTTGTTTCTGCACCATGCACAGTTAGGCCCCTATAAGGGACCTATACGTTTCTGCAGGGCTCAACTTCAATGCAGTAAGCTCGGAAAGTGTTCAGTGATACCAGCTTCCTGGATAACCTCTCCCTCCTGTTTGTGCTGGGGGCTGGCAGGTTGGGAAACAGAATCTAAGTCCATGTTTGTCAAGGACTTTCTCTGGCTTCGTGTATAAGCCAAAGGGACGTACTCTTACCTGTGTGTACAAACATGTGCTTGACGTAGTTCTGTTTGGCGGTGAAAGTCTTGTTACAGAGAGTGCACTCGTAAGGCTTTTTTTCACCTTGCCCACCTGCTGTGCTGTGGCCCGCAGATGGGGCCAAGGGCTGTGGGGCTGGCAGCTGGGCAGTAAAGGTTGACAGGCCAGGCTGGGACACTGTCACAAACTGTGTCTGTTGGCCAGCTAAAGGCTGGGGCAGGCTGAAGAGAAAAGGCTTAGGGCCACTGCCAGCAGACTGTGTGGTGAAAAGGGCAGGCAGGTAGGTGTTGCCAGCTGTGCCAATGACCTGAGTGTTGCTGGTCAGAGTCAGTGGCATCCTCAGATTGCTGGTGAGGGTTTCTGTCTGGCGTAAGTAGATCTGTGTGGTTGGCAATGGTTGGGCAACAGTTGTGTTGACAGAAGGCTGCAAAGCCCCCTTTTCGGTGCCGTTATTGACTGTGAGCACTTTGCTGTCCATTTCAACGTCATTGCTTCTCTCTGGCGAGGAAGAGTTGGCATCTACATGCTGCTGCTGCTGCTGCGGCTGAGTGCCATCAGCAGGGACGTCATTTTGATCTGCTTGAGAAGGTTCTTGCTGCCCATCCCGGCCCAGACCAGCCATAAACTGCTGCTCCATGGCATCAGGCTCAGTGCCAATGGAGGAACTGACTCCCGAGTCAAAACTCTCCCCTTTGGGCTCACTCTCAGTGCCTTCTGCTTGGTCAGTGTCCTCAGTGCATTCCTCAGACTCATTGCGCTCAAGGATCTGCACCCTCTGTTGGCCATAGTAGTCATAGTCATCCTCCATCTCCTGCTTAATATGGATGTTGCCCATCAGGGTTTGAATTCGGACAGGGCGTGGTTGCTTGCGGCAGTGTGTGGTCTCTGGAGTGGTGGAGAGGTACCGCTCCATCTGTTGTGACCGTTCGTGGATCCGGGTAATCCAGCTGGGGTCTTCCATGTGATGGTCCCTGGGGAGCCCCAGGGCTGTTTCATGGTGGCTGACCACAGCTCCACTGTAAAAGGAGCGCTCCCCACTGCCATTTTGCATGGAACAGGCATAGAGGGCCGAATAGATCCTGTCCACACTGTGCTGCGAATGGCTCTGCAGGTAGCCAGACTCTGTGTCGGTGCTCTGTCCCGAGGTGCCTGATTCAGGTGTTCCCCTGGGTGTCTCCTGGCCAGAATCCTGAATCACTGGGTAGACCTCTCCCACATTTTGTGAGACAATCCTTGTGCACTCATCAATCACAGTCTTGATCTGCAGGATGCTGGCAGCTGTGAGGATTTGGAGGGCCTCCGACTGTGAGACCCGCAGCACCCCACTGTACATGAAGTCAATGAGCTTTTGCACAGACTGGACTGACACCACTGAGGGGATCTCGATGTCGCTGTAGCCCAGCAGCAGCTTGTCCTGGAAGAAGGGGCTGCCAGCCGCCAGCACACAACGGTGGGCGCGTAGCATGCTCCCGTGGATGCGGACCGTCACGTCACAGAAGTGGCCACGGTTGCGCTGCTCGTTGAGGGTCTCGAGCACAGAATTGCTGAAGTTGTGAAGGTTGATGCTATGAATGCGCTCTGTCATCCCCTTGCAACTGATGTTACCTGTAGCAAAGCAGGTGACAAAAAAAAAAAAAAAAAGAGAGCAGATTGAGTCTTGTCCTCTGCAGAGCCACAGTCAGGGCATTGACGGAGGTGACTGCCCACTGGCTAAACAAAACAGATTATACTGTAAAAATCACATACAAAGGCACCAACAAGAAGATGTCATCTCTGTAAGGCTAGAAGTAAACTTCGCTACTCATTTGCAGAAGCTCAGGTCCTGAATTTTTGGACAAAAGCAGACAAAGACAGGTGTAGCTGGGCCTAAATTCCAACCACATTCCTGGCCCTTGGACTTCCTACCAGTTTATCTGGCTTTAAAAAGCCTAGAGTCAGTCAATTGTAAACACTGAACACATGGATTAAAGCTGGATTTTACGCTGTTTGGATGTGGACCCATGCCAGAAAAGATCAGATTCTTACTTTAATGACCCTTTACACCAAGTTGTTAATGCAAAGAGTCTATATGAAAATGTGTTTTCTATCTAGATTGGTATTTTAAGGAATTTGGATCTGTGTTTTACAGTACAGTTCCTTGTATCAAACAAACTGGCAGTTGCTTTGTAAAATCCAAATCTGGTTCAAGATTTAGGCTGTAACTGTTCCTAAAATCCCACGCACAGTTTGGTCTGGGGTTGTGGTTTAGAACATTTGCTACCCAATAGTGACAAACAGTCTTCTGTAAGAACCCAAAGCAAAAAGTTAACATGAGCTGTCCCCTTCATTTTTAGCATATCCCAAGTTCTGACTGGCACCAGAATGCCATCATATAAAAACAAATGTTCTCCTGCTGTTATTTACTTGACAGAAACTGGAAAATCACAGATATTTACTCTAAGGAAGACTTTGTCTTAGTTTGGCTGAATAATCTAAATAGAGAACAGTTTAGAAAAGCACCTAACCAATTCAGGTACAGAGCCAACATACCCTTCAAAATTAACTTTTACAAGTGACTAAAAAGTAACTTCTTAATCTCTCGATCCACTTTTCCCTATCTCCATCTTGCTTGCTTCGTTTTTAATGCTTTTTTGTTTCCTTTCCTGTTCTTTACTCATTTTTCATCTATTTAGATTTTGATGGGCAGAAACTATGGTTTCACCTTTTAACTATGAAGAACCAACTGCCCTTTGAGTGGTAAACAAATAAAACATTATTAATAATTTCTTTCTCTTAGCATTTGTAGTACATGCATCACCTTGGTTCCCAGAAAAGTACGCAGAGAAAAGGAATGCAAAATCACGACTTGTATTACAGGCATTTTGTCTTGAATATTCCTACGAAAGCTACAATCCCTCTTGCCACAATTACTTGTTAATGTGTGAGAATTCAAAAGTGAAGTTTGGTAGAGAAGCATGAGTAAATTAAACTAGCTTATTGTCACTGTCTGTTTTAACAGAAATATACAGAGCAAATAAATGGCATTGAAAGCGGTTTCATATACATGGCCTTTTAGCCCAACAATGTCCCTCTGCTCCAGTCTAAAGGGTGCTTTACATCTCATACACAGACAGTAGAACACTACTCACTGCAATTTGCAGGAAAATGTGGCGTCCTCCCTGCTCTGCCTTTTCCTTCTCATTTATCCACTCCTGACATCTCAAGCACCCTCTATTCTGGTGGTTCAAAGAGAAACCACCTTCAACACAGGTGGTTATTTTAATTCTCTGAAGTAGTTGAATGATAAAAAGGAAGCACAAAGGTCAGGAACTGGAAATCCTGATGGGGCCAAGCTGTCTGAAGAAGTCTGATGTTAACAGATGTAAACCAGCCAGTATCAGAAGGGTATTAATTTCCATGTGAGATTAGAGCACTGGGGGGATGCTTACATAGCAGGAACAAGGAGGAAACCACTAACAGTATCGTGGAGGTTGTGAATTACATCTGTCTTGTTCATAAGCTCTGCCGGGAAACCTGAGTTTCCTCCTCTGATGCGACTGATCACAGGACTGGTAAAACATCTTAGAAACTGGGACACTTTCCTTCAAGGGCACTGCAACTATTAATAAACAAAATAATGTACAGAAGAGATGTATTCCCTCCTCCTTCCAGATAGAGTAATTCTCCAGAGGCCTCCAGGGCAGTTCCAGATGCTTCCCTTCCCAACATGTCAGATCACATGAGGATTCAAAATGTATTTACATAAAAAGTCAGAATCCTTGATCTGAAAGAAAGAGAACCTGATAAAAGCTTTGTACTGGTGGGGAAACAGAAGGGTGGAAAATTAATGATAAACAGATGACACCTCTTTTCAAGACCTACTTGAAAAGGCCATGGCAAGTGATTGCATAGCTACCCATTTATCCTTATCTCCCTTTGAGTGGTTGCCTATCAGTATGCTAGAAATCTTTCCATCAATAAGTATCGATCACTACTTGGTTTGACCCTAGGGCTCCCTCTTCATGCAAACATGTCTTTAAGATGTGCTTCTGGAAAAGGGAATGATCTCTAGTTTATGTTCTGCTTTGTCAAATGAGGTATTTGACAATAAGAAGAAATATGCAGCAGTCTAACTCAATAAACCAAAAATCCTGCCTTGCACATGCACAAGGTGGAATATTCCACACATACCAGAGATGCTATGGACAGGTCTCTTGACCTGAGCAGGTGCAAAGAAATCTACTTTGTTCCTATGCACCTTGGCAGAGAAAATGAATTTTGTGAGTGGAACTCTGAAAAATGCATCCTCAGGACAATTCCCTTCCAGAAAGGTGTGACGTACCACAATACTGGATGACTTCTTGGGAAAGTGAATTTTGCCACTTATCCACAAATCATGTACAGAAAGGAGGGAGGGCAAGGTTCATCTGTAAGTTTCAGCAGCCCTTCTCAGGTCCTGGCTGTGGGACGCAAGAGTTGTGTAGCCACAATGTATTTGGTCACTAGCTAACTTGATGAAAACAGCCAGCTGGAGTTAATAAAGCCTAAAGAAAAGAGGTTTGTATGCATTTATGAGGGCAATGTGAATAGCTCTCCTATAGGAACTGATCTAGGATGCGCCTTGAGGCATAGGAACTGGTCTGAAAGTCAATTGAGTCACTTTATAAAAGGCATGGAGTACGTTTTGGTTGCTATTGGTATAAAAATCCTCTCCTCCTTTCTTTACTTCTTCAAATGAAATTGGAACATCTACCACTTCTTCAACTGAGAAACAACTGAAATTCACTCCTTAAGGATAAAACAAGAGGGGTGGGTGGAAGAGACACATAACAAATGGTAAAAAAAGCTAATACAAATTTTGAAGATGCTTCTTCTAGGCCACCTTCCTTGACAGTCAACACTGAAAACCATACCTATCCAAAGTACAGGTAACCAAATAATTTGCAATAGTGTCAGAGACGCTACTACACAAACCACAGCAGTATAAAAAAACAGCTTTAACAAATTCCAGAGATTGGTCTGCAGCAAAACCCGCTGTCCCAAGCAGCTCCTCTCTCTCTCTCTCTGCAGGAAACAGTGTCCAGATCCAAGTTTTGTGGTTGTCCCTTACTGTACGCTGTTCTAAGCTGAAAGTCCAAAGGTGATGCTTCCCATAAAAGGTGGACTTGCCAATGCAGGTTTGATTCTAAAGTAAATGCCACATTCTGACAAAGACTACCAGAGCCTTGGACAAGCCAGAAAGTGTGTCAGCTCTTCACAAGACCCAGCTACACACGCGCACACTCACCTACTCGTCACTGCACAGAATTCCTGGCTCAGGAAAAAGACTGCT
>WAAD01022884.1:26670-51894 GCA_013389945.1 Fregata magnificens
AGGTGATTTATTTTGCTATTCTATGGTCCTGATTAAAAACTTATTATAGTCATTAAGAATACCTTCCCCTGCTCTAAGAGCTTTTGTTTAAATCCTAATAGTGTATTTCAGACCGAAAACCCATAAGGAAACTGAACAGGGATTGCTTTTGGTCATCTCACTGTGGTCGACTGTATAAACTTACATCCTCTCTCAGAAGCATTGTTTAGGGAGGAGAAGGGGCTGGGGTTGGAGGCGGGAGCTGAGTCTGGAGGAGGAATGAATTAGAAAGATAATAGGTGCAAATAGATTAAACAATGTCTCCAAAAGAGACAATTGCTATTCCATGAACCCTTTCACGTTTGCCCTGTATTGTTAGGTTTTTCCCCCAGGCAGAAAGACAAGGAAGAAAAGCTTATCAGTTTGAGTGTGGTTAAATACAGTAAGCCTGAAAGCCTGTGGGCTTTGGTTAAAAGGAAAATATAGATTAAAACCTCTTAAGATAATTACCTGTTTAGAAGGTTTCTATTCAAGCTAGAATCCTCTACAGGGAGTGTTTGTAGCTGTCTGTTAGGAAAAGGGTGCAGTCAGAAATAGTTGACTTTTGTGGAAGAGCACTGCTTATACCCTCCGTGTTTCCAGAGAAAGGCCTTTCAATGTAGGAGATTTTGTTCTGGTCACGGAACTACTGGTTGATGGGAGAAACAAGGAATGGACGAAAAACTGTAAACGCCAGTCCTCAGGGCTGGGAAAAGGATTCTTTTATTTCTTCCAGTGGCTGTGTCTCAGCCCTGAGTAGAGGAAAGCTATCACATGAAAATACTAGATTTTATTTGGTTATTTTTTCCATTTATCTTTTTTATCTATTAGTGAAAGGGTAATTGTTAACTAGTGCAACTGGGTGCTTTGGTGAATATTTCAACTTAGAAATATCGTGAGACAGATATTCATACTGTTTTGGACTGTAGCTTCTTTATTTTAAGTTTATGGGATGAGTGTTCAGGCCTGCTTATAATTCAGATTTAAATATTAGTGGGAAACAGCACATGCTCACGTCAACAATGCTGAAGGCCACAGGGAAAATTTCTGTCCTCAGTGAGACCTCTACAATCCCAGGGAGCAGACTTATTCCCAAAATCACCTACTTAGTTTTGATAGGAAGAGAAATGTATGGCAGAATGCTTTAAACTAATAAATGAAGGCAATAAACAAGAACACAGCATTCAGGGGTGGCTTGATATAATCAGATGGATCTGTAGCATTAAATGTACATTATCAGTTCCAATGCTTTCCTCCCCCCCGCCCCAGGGAAAAGGCTTTGGAATTACATGTATACACAAGCATACAGACACCAACAGGTGATATTAATACAGCGCATGAGAGTTATTTCTCAGGTCTGCCTTCAGGCACATTCTTCCCTCTACTTGGCCAAACACATTAGAGAGAGCATCTGTGAGTTTTACTTTTGAATACAGGGAATATGCCCTGTTTTGAAATGCTGCATAGGATCAAAGCACAAGGTATTTTTGTTAAAGTTGACATGGTTGCACACACAGGCACGAAGCTGTGGGGAGAAGTCCCTTGCTCTGTTTTTATTTCCTCTATCATACCCCTTTTCACACAAAAATTGCTACTTTGTGGTTTTTTCTCTATCTGTGTAACATCAATAAATTACATGTTATCACTCCTATCATCTAGTTATAAAGAGCCTTTCAAGATTTTTAATAGATGCACAATATTGCTACACTTACATTTTCACTGGTTAAGAACTCAAAAATAGCTGTTGTGAGATTACTCTTAATTTATACTACTTCTCTCTTGTGGGCTTTCAAGAAGAAGCATTTCACCACATGTCACAGATTGATTCAAAGTATATATTGCGCATCCCAGCCGGGCAGAGATCCTTTCAGTGTTTAACACAACAAAGCTGGGATGAGTAGGGGTTCTAGGATTTGTTTATCCTTTTTTCATAGGCACAGTTAATTCCTCAAGGAGCTATTTGTGCTGACAGATTAACTAGAGATCTTGAATTCTCTTTGTATTCCAGTTCCTGAGTGGTAGATACATAAGACTAGATCTCATGTTATTTTAGCCTTCTAAATGACTCCATGGACAATGAAAACAGTCACAGAAAACATAAATGAAAAGATCGCGCAATGGTATTCCCTCTGGAAACAATAATAATTGGCATCCTTGGGAACCCAAATGCACAGTGCCAGCCAGAACACATCACTGCGGTCCACCATGCACCAGGCCACGAGGCAAATACCCTGATGCAAATGAAGGAGTTTAGTGGCATTCTGATGGCTTACAATTGACTTTCACCTATGGAGTAGATCAAACACCGCATTTCTTGTGGAAATACAATGTTTTTCCCCCACAACATCCCCCAGCACACTTTATAAACATTAGTAGGTGGTATTAAACAGTAACTTGGTTTTATGTTTCAGGTCCTCTCCCAGGACCACGGTAAGGCTTCACTTCAAAAACGTTTTGAATGAAAGAGCTCTCTTTGTTCTTGGCTGAACAATACAAGAATTGTTTTGGTCTTCTCTTGTTCGAATACCGCTCTGGTCCTACCTTGTTCCAAAGTTATTAAGTGGGATCACAGCACAAAGATTACATGGCTACTCTACCATAGGTAAACAAGAGAAAAGAGGAGAAAGTGACTATGGAAGCTTAGATGAGAAGAGCAAAAAGCTCCAATGCTAGACAGATCACAGTGGTGAAAAGGAACAGAAGGTGACCAAGTCTGCTTTTACATCTGTAACTTTGGAGTGGCGTAGTTGCAACAAACTAGGCAACTAATGCACCAGTCAATGTTTCTCAAAGCATGGAAGGCGTCTCCCTACAGTACGCAAAGAACTAACGAAGAGATATATAAGCACTGAGTTATGCAGGGTTTTAACAACACACAGTAGGACAAAAGGATATGTAGATGTAGCTGCTTTAGTTTCCTTCAAGTAAGAGTCACCTGTCAAACACTGGAAAATCTTTTATGTTTGACTCTGCTACGTGAAGTGTCCCTCTGCAGACCACATTAGGGAAATGGTACATTTGGTTTAGTCTTCTCACCCGATTAGGACAGGGGAGATGACAGCAGGAGCACGTGTGGTTAAGACATGAAATAACAATGATTGGCATGAAATTATGTTTAACATCCTTCAAGCAGATCATATAAAGCAGCAGTTTTGGTATGTGCAACTTCAGGAGGAACAACTATTAAAAGGAAAAAAAGAAGAGGAAGTTAGTCAGAAAGAGTCTGAAAGGAAAAGATCAGGAATTAAAATCCGTAAGATCAGCAGGGAGGTGGTCTTAATAATACTTTATTAGAGTCCATACGCATATCCAAGAACAACAACAAAAAAATAAGGAAATAGAAAATGCTACAATGGTTAAATAACAAGGTGTAAGAGTTCATTAAAGCTGAAAATGTATCCTTCCAAACATGGAAATCTTGCCCAAGTGACACTAATAGAACTGAGCATAAACTGTAGCAGGCTAGATGTAAAACAAAGATTAGGTAGGGTGAAGAGGAAATTTTTTTAAAAAACCACTAAAGGTATAAAGACAAATACTGTAATAAAACATTATTTAAACATATCAGAGAAAGCTTACAGGGCAATGACCAGTACCTAAGAAGTGCTGTAGATTATGTTGATTGACAGATTAAGTAGGCAAGTAGTAGACTCAGTGGGTTAGCTAGACTAGTGATCTATGAAAGCAGTAAAGGTAATCAAAGAGGTTACAGAAATTCCGCAGCGCAATTGACATTATTGCTTTAATTTTCAGGCTGGAGGATGATGGAAGAAGGTAAGCTAACTCAAGGGGGAGAAGAGGAAAGCACTGATCTGGAGACTGTTATTAAAAAAACCCCACAACCCACATACAAAAACAAACAAACAAAAAAATCCCGAACAATAAAAAAAGTACTAGAACATCTTAATACATTGAACAGTGATAGACAGTTGTATAGTATTCATCAGTCACTCATTTCATGAGTGAAGCAGTTGAAACACTCATCCAATATATAAAGGAAGGATTTACTAGAAGACTCACAACTTAAAGAATGGCAATAAAAATCCGTGGGGGACAGACTCTGAAGACAGGAACAGGTAAACTCAGAAACAGACTGGAGATATCTTACTGGACAGTTACAGTATGTCTCAGTGGCTGCAACATGACTTACAAACAGAAATATCACAGTATTATCAACTCAGTCACCTCAACATCTTAAGAATGGAAGCTATGGAATTGTGAAGAGCAATAAGACTTTTTATCCTTTTCCCTGGTACTTAGAAAGAATAGATACACCAGGGACATATCTTCAAGTTCTCCCCTGAAATCATGAAAGCTAGAAACCTGTGTGGCTGTTTTAAACCAAAGCTGAAATTATGCATGTTATCACTGAGAGTTCTGTAAATGGAGAGCAGTAAGAAAAGCACTGAACACCACAACAATTGACAACCTAGCATCAAGCCAGTATTACAGGGTCATCAAAAAAGAGAATCAACATTTAGGATAATTAGAAAAATTTTCAAAAGCATCTATGTGTTATCAATGTAAGTGATTTATGCATCAGTGAAACTTAGACTCCAAAGTCACAGAGTTGCTTCTGAAAACACACTCACTGACTTCATAACTGAAGTACCATATGCTATTAGTCATTTCTCATGAGAAGAAAAGCCCGAGAGACCAACCTGACAAAACTCTCTTAGTGTACTGATTAGGAATATAGAGACCAGTTCCTATCAGTAGTACAACATTTTACACCACCAATTCTTCAGTGTGTTGTGATGGCTTTTTCAACAGAGGCAAGGTGAGCTCAGCTTATAGTTTTACATACCTGAACTTGTAGTTACTTCTGTCTCTACATAATTCAAGCAACATATATCTACTTCTATGAAAACACAAGTCATTCCTGGCAGATATTTCTTTGGTAATCTTACAAACAGAAATATAAACCTACAGGACATAGAAACCACTTATGACTGTTAAAAAGAGAAGCATTTACTAAGCAAAATTTCAAATGTTCTGCAAGACAAAAGTATAATTAAGTGTTGTGACATCAATATTTGAGAACTACGGATGTCCTTGCTTTCAGTTTAGCTTGCCACAGAAAAGGCCTGTATCATTATTATTATATCATCTAAAATAGATATCTAAACATACATCATTTCTTAGGTCACCAAAAACAACCTAAAAATATTCAGCATCAGCTAACACATACCATACATAGATTAGCAAAAATACAGACGAAATTACTATTGACATACTGCCTGCCTCTGAAAACAAGGAAGCTGGTAGAACCAGGGCCCCCCTCCTCCCCTCTGAGAGTGGAGATCATCTGAAAGCTCCAGAGCAGTTCCTAGGCAATCATAGCCATAAATTTCCAGAGGCAGAGGGAAGACCATAAGGGCATGTAACCATTCTCTTCCTCCCACAGAACCTCAAAGAGAAACACAGGAAACCTAACACATAAAGATGAGGCCAAACCACCTTCAGATCCATCTAGCCTCTATATTAGCCCCAGGCAAATCAAACTTGTTGATTCATGGGAAGGGAATGGTGGGTCCCTCTAGCTGCTCAAGAAAATGAAAACCCAGAGTTTCCACATCCACTCTCAATGCTCTGTGGAGTTCAAGAACCTTGTGAGGTTCCCTCTCTGCCTTTCCCCATTATGCTGGAAGGCTATCAAGCTACAAAAATCAGAACTTAGAAGGAGAAAACCAAAACAGACTGCCTCAAAGTTCCCATCCTGTGAAAGCTAAAAAATGCTGGAATTGGACCAAGTCAGCCACGTCACTTGGGCACGAATGGACAAAGGGTTCAGATGCGGTCCATCACCAACAGTGTTTATAAAGTGCATTCTATTTAATGCATAAAAACTCACCAGTCCCTTGCTAAAACATAACTTTAGAAAGTCCTCCCCCATCTCAACATCTTGCCAATGATTGTTTCACAGATTTTTCAAAAATTATCCATGCGTCACTTTCCGTCTCAACTTTCATTCCCTACCAGAATCTCAGGTCTCTGCAAGAATTCTGTGTTCTCTAAAACCATAAAAATTGCTTCAGCAGTTTTTCCAATGATTGTCCAACCTGCCTCTCAGTCCCATGGAAACTCTTTGCAAAGATGTCGCACTTCCCTTCTCTGGAGCAAATTCCTTCACAGATGGACCATCCAATGTCTAAGAATAACTCTTTTAACTATCAATAGAGACAAAGAGAATCAGTTGCACTGTTCCCGTGGGATTCCTTTGAGTTTGGACACATCTGTTAAGATGCATACATCAGAGCTTGAATGAAGTTTTTGTCTGATTGTATCTCTGAGAACTCGTGAAAGTTTCTGCCAAAATGATCTTATCTCTTGGCACTTGCAAAACATATACAGTTATGGATGCTTTCTGAAGGGCTCCTGAAGTAAGTAGCCTATACAGACCAAATCAGTCTAAATACAGCCAAGTCCTGATGGCTTCCTTCCCTCTCAGCAAAATCTTTAGAAGCTTTACCTGAGGCAGTTCAGCCTTCAAACTAGGGCCCTACCAACTTTATGCATTCTCTATCCAAAGCAAGAAAGTATGTGGAAAACTGCAAATAGCACCAATCTCGTATGCTTTCCTTAGCTGCTTTGTAACCTTTCCAGAACCTGTGCCTCCATGCTTGTCCTTGTAGCTTTTTGCACAAACACCTTTCTTCTGGGTAAGCAGCTCCATCTGTTTGTGACAGCTGAGTGGCTACAGGTATAACTCATTTGGAGCTCTATCAGCTCACACTATGACTTAATTCCAAATTAATTCAAAGTGGTGCTTTTTTATCTGCCAAGCCCTACATGAAAACAGTTACCTCAGGACGCACCCCTTCCTCTAACTTGTTTCTCCAACCGTATTGCATAAGCTAGCATTTCCCAAGACTGAAAGAGATGGGAACTGGACACAACGCATCCTAGGTTCTGGATTTTGCTTCAAGAATTCATCTGCGCTGGAAATATATCATAATGTTCAAATCCAGAAATCTAGGACCCAGTCCTACAAGGGTCAGAAGTAATGCAATTTCATTGGGAATAAGTGGCACCGGAAACAGCATGCAGAATGTACTATACTATAGAATTAAGCCCTAAATTAAGTTGTGCGTCACATATGACTTTACCCAGATTTTTTTGCTAAGCACTCATTTCAGTAAGACTGGCATTCAGACTATTGCTTAGGCTTTCTTCACCTCTGCCTTTTACAGCTGAGGAGCAGATGGCTATCACAGAGTTTTTATTTCCTATGCTTGGAAAAAGTATTTTGATCTGAATCATTCCAAAAGCACCCTGATTTTTTAAAGTAGATTGGCTTCTGAATATTTCTCATAATAAATATGTGGTGGTGTTTTCTGCCAAGCACTAGTGACTGTGCATGTAAAATGATCAGTGAAGATTTCAAACTGATTTGAATAGGTGGCCCATAAAATCCAAGCCTTTTTTTCCAGATGCATGAATGAGGGCTTATGGAACCATCTGTACATCTGTGCATTTTTCCAAGAATTGATATACCCTACCATGCTGACTCTTTCTGGGTGTTTCTGATATTTTCAACAAAAATTCCTCTCAAACTTCCTGTCTAATCTAGTTTTTAAGTACGTTTAAATTATTTACCGTCCGCTAGAAAACTCCCCACGAGAATGAAGAATGTCCTTTGAAAATGAAATATAATCTGCCTAGTTGTGGGGGTGGAGGCAGTATGGTGGCCTAGGCAAGGGAGGAGAAGCAATGTTGTAGTGTCTAGAAGGTACAGAGAAGGACAGGAAATGCTGCTGGCTCAAAGAAGTAAAGCACCACCACAGGTCCAAAAGTTGAGAGGAAAAAAGATGTGGCAATGTAAGTCTGAGAAGAGCGGAAGAGAAGGACAAATGGAGGGATTCTAGGGTGAGGGGAAAGAATCAGTCCAAAAGGCAGGGGAGGCAAGAGGTAAGGAGAAGTTTGTAATGACAGGGAAGCCCATTTCTAAACGTTGGGAGCCACAAATATTAATCTCTTGGGTCGATGAATGTATTCCAGCACTAAGGATTGAGGCAATATTAAAAAAAATACCACATAACACGGGAAATAACTATAGTAAATATGCAGTATATTCATCATGCCTCATTTTTAGTTCATGTGAGAAATTGGCATTGCTATTTTGCAAGGGCATGCGAAACACTAATTATATGCATACCGCCCCGAACAAATACAGCCTGATAAAGGTCATAACCCATCATAAATAATGGGAGTTTTTCTGTTGGTTTCAAAGCATATGGAATCAACTAACAGATGTCAACACCGCAAGACGTCTTACCATTTTTTGATTTTTTGCAGGACTCCAACTGTATTCTGGGAACTACATTTCAACAATTCCTGAGACAGGGCAATATTAATGCTGAAATTATTATTAAACTTCTTTTCTGAAAAAAACCCAAACTGAGTGTGAAAGGAGCATCTAACCTGGGCTTGCAGTTTATTCATACTGGTATTGTGAATTTAGTAGCAATGGAAGGTGATTTGGGGACATTAAAAATTTTCGGGTCTAAAAGACTCTGTCCACAGAACAGGTAGAGCATGAAGAGCTGCAGGCTCCACCTCCCCCTACTGCCCTCTGCCAATATTCCTCACCCCTGAACTTGGCCACCTCAGAAAGCAAAAGCAAGAGTTCATTCTCCAAGTTCCCTACAATCCCTGCTGGCCTCTGTCCTAAGGTTGCTTTCATGGGTTTCCATTTGTACTGTCAAAAAACATCAGTGTGAGGTTTCAAATCCCATTTACTAATGAACTCTTTCATCTTTGTGAATGGGATAAAGAGATTCTTTGTTTGAAAATAAGGATTATTTTTTCTTGTTGTTCTGCTCATTTTTTGCATCTTTTCACAAGCTTTTTGTTTTCAGAAAACATTACAAGACAAAACTGTACCCCGGTTTTAACAAAGAGGCTGACATCTCCTATTTGAAGAGAATTCTTGTATATACTAAATAGCATGCTGCCTGCTGCTCAATTGTTTCACATCTCTTTCTTCTCCCCAAATCACCAGGTGAGATTTAGGAAAGTCTCCCCAATGTTTACCAGCTCTGTTAAAATCAAGATCTCTAGAAGCAGCTCATAATGAATAAAGTCAGAAGCCAACAGGAATGAACTGCAGCTAAAGTGATTTTGATAGTGATGATCCCTATAACCCAGCTGCTTCCAAGCTTGGCCCTGAGGCAGGATTTTTAAATTAAAAAAAGAAAAGGATATACATACTTTTTAATCTGATTTTTTATTGTCATGCCCTGATTTTTTTTTTTTTATAGGCTTTTACAGAGTCTGGTTGGCTTCTGAGATCTTGAAACCTGGTGTCATCATCTTTCTTTCTCCTTTTTTCCCCTTTGTAAATTTTACAACATCCTAAAACCACCACAGAAGAGGTAAACTGTATATTCTAAAACTAGTGAATGATGAGGTTCACATCACCCTGCACATTCTTGCCTAAGAGACTTCCAAGCAGGGACCACTGTGAAATGACAATGTTTTGAAGAGCTGACAGGGTAAGTTCTGACTTCCCAAATTCCAGTTTTAATCATTCCCTCCCTTATTTTTGTATTTTTTGGCAAAACAGAAAAGAATATTTTTAAAAGGCCAATTAACCCACGCTGAGTAATCTGAAAGTGAATGCACTCAAAACAAGGGCCTTAAACTGGTACAACCACACAGGTCTACAAAGATTTTCCAGACTCTCACAGACTGATCCTCTCCACAAAACATTCCCCTCTTTCTTCGTGGAAATCCTTTACAATCCTGGGTGTCAGAGCCAGATGCTTGTTTTCTCCCACTGCAATCCAGCACAGGCTGAAAATCCCCATCAGTAGATATGCTTGGGAAACGAGAAGCGTGTGACTACCTGGAAAGGAATAACTACAGCTCTAGTTGGAAAGAGACACGCTTGAGGGGTCTTCCCTTTTTAATTCATAAGAAGCAGCAACCTGACCCAACAACATGCTCCCAGCTTCCTCTGGCTGATTGCATTATCATGACCTTAACACAAAATGCTCTGTTTCAGTGGTAATTCCCCAAGAAGGGAAAAGGTAAGCCCTGAGGAAGTCCTGCTCATGCTGTTATGGAAAGAGCATCCAACTGGAAAACCTGGTCCGCAGTAAGTAGCATGTTTTCAAGAACCCCGGCGCAACCCAGCAGCGTGTTGGTGTACTCACAATCAGATGACCCTGTGTGTGCGTGCAGGTTTGTTGGTGAATGTGGTGAGTGGATGAGGGCCGGGCTCAGAGACAGAACAGCTTCAAGGTTCAGGCAGGGAAGGCCCGGCTTGGCGCTGCATGCACCCGTCTGAGTAATCTCATTCTCCTCAGACGCCTTCTGGTTTTCAGCTGTCTTGGGTTTCTTCCTGAAAATAAACAAAGAGACCTTTGAAGGAACTGACTGCATATTTGGGAAAAGGCATTTTTAGAATCTGTTAAAGATAACTTTCTTCCCCCCCCACCCCCACCCCCCTCTCTCCTCTCTTTTCCCTTACAGGGAAGGAGGCAGAGAAGACTTTCCTCCATGCTTCTTGTTTGGAAACAAGCTGCTCCTTGTTTTGACTCTAATGCAATGGCCCTGAGACTGTGTTACAGCAAACAGGCCAAGCACGAAGCTCCTCATTCTGCCCCTACTGATGACATATAAAATGAAACTCATCCCAGTGGTTTAGACAGTCGGAGCTCCGTTTGACAAATATTAACCAAGGCTGTAGCATTCTAAATAGAGTTATAGAGAAATATAATAGAATTGTCTGAAAAGCAAACAAATATGCAAGTTTCCAGTTCAAAATGAATCAGTGCAGAGACTCGTTTTGTAGGGAAAAGCACTGAAGTAATTTTGAGATGCAGAGGTCATCTAAGTAAAGCATAAAGATTTGGAGCCTGAAACAACAGGCTATGAGCACAGTGCATGTGAGCTCTCAACGCCTCACCTCCATCCAGGACCCCCAAGCATTTTGTAAACACAAGAAATGAAGCCTCAGAGGAACATTAAGCAGGTAGTTAATCACCACCTTCGTTTCACAGACAGAGAAACTGAGGCACAAAGAGAAGTGGCAGGCTTCAAATCATGTAGCGAGCACTCTGTATGGGGAGGCAAGCACCTACATCTCACGGTTTCCCCTCCGTTTTACAGGTGAAGGTGCTCCCTCTTCTGCTCCCTGAGGCAGGTAGCTGCCCAGCCAGCTCGGGCTGCAGCATCCAGCCAAGGATGCCGCTGCCCTGACCCAGCATGCAGCCGTGGTACTCGGGCAAGCATCCGGCAGCTCCCTCTGCGCGCCGGGGGGGCCGTGGCCATGCTTGCGAGAGAGCTGCAGGAGCCGGGGAGGTCGAAGCCGTTCAAATAAAACGCTGTTATCTCCTGCTAGCACCCGAGGCGTGAGCAGTGGCGGGTCACCCTGGGAGCAGGCCCTTCTCAAGGTGGCACCTCGCACTGCTGGATGACCATGGTTTCGGGGTAGCGTCTGGCTCGAGCAAGGGTCGTCCCAGAGCACGGAGGCACCGCTGGAGCCAAGGCGGCCCGGCCCTGCCCTGCATCCGCCCAGGCCCCACACGCGTGGTCCTGACTCCCTGTCTGCTGGCAAAGCCTCTCTTGACAGGGACCGGACTCTCCTCCTGAAGGGCTAAGGCGGGAGCCCCTTCTCCCCACACGCCCTGCTCTCCCACATCCCACCTAGGAGGGCATGCGGCTGACGTGCCAAAACATGATTTTTGAGGACTGGACTGACCTCTCGGTTTTTAAACAACTCGATCTTACAGCAAGAAAAGCCCCATCGCCGCGGGGATGTGGGGGACAAGGAGGAGCAGAGCGGGCCAGCCACCTCGCAGGGGAGAGCAAAGCCCCTGACCNTCCGAGGTGCCTCCTCGGCCGGAATGTGAAAGCTCCAGGGGGGGAGAGAAGAAAAAATTGTAATTATAACAAAAGAATGAGTTAAAGGGGCCAAAAAGAAATAAAACAAATCTTTTCCCCTCAGCAAAGGCCCCCTCAGGAGGTGCTGGGCCCGGTTGGCCGCTGGCACCTGCCTTGGGCTGCCCGGTGCTGAAGGGGTGCCCTGGGCTGGCCAAAACGCAGAAAAAGGCGCTTGGTCGCAGACGGACAGGGTTTTGGGGTGCTGCAGGGGAGCTGAGCTCTGCAGGTGAACCACCGCCACCGGAGGGTCATGCTGAAAACCCCGCAGCTGCTGGCAGCTCTGATGCGTTTTGGATTACCGGGTCTAAAAACCCCCATGCCATGGGACAGGGAGATGGTACTGCTGCCATATCCTCCATATATATAATCAATATGCTCAAAATATACCAGGCTAAAGTCTAATCTGATCTAAATCAATAGGAGATGACTAAATGGACCTTACTTAAAAGTTGTAGAGGTATAGCAAAGGGCTGAACTGATTTACTCCATTTTAAATGGAAGGAAAATCAAACCATTTAAAAGCATATTTTTTTCCTGAAGAGTAAACAGAACATCTCATCACTCCAAGCTCGGGCATCCTTCCTTCTGTTCCGTGTTCTGTCACCAGGATCCATCTCTTGCTATGTGGATGAGGATGCATGAGATGCAGAGCTTGTACGTGGGCACATATATTTTAAAGTATATGGGCTGCATATGTTTTGTTCGTAACGGTCTTCATCGATCCTTGGCGTACGAACTCTAGCACACCTTCACACGCCTCATTTCCAGACCTCATGACTTTCCCATGTGCAGTCAGCACGCACTGGGGGCTGCGGGGAATCTATGTACAAACCAGTGGTTTTTTACAGCATTGCTACCCAAGAAGCTTTCAGATAGCATGGCTTTTTGTTCAGGCAGCAAAAGATGTATGTAGGTTAGACTACAGGGTTAGACTCTGGATGTGCAGGGTAATGAAGTCCCTTGCGCCTGGAAGCTGAACTGCCGTATTTAAGGTCTGTTTTCCGCTCAGAGTTAACCCAAGTTACACGCTCGGAGAACAGCCTCTGACTCCAGCTCTATCCACACACAAAGCCGCCTCCCCTGGGCAGGACGCTGTTGTTATTTGCAGGGTAGGGGTTCAGTCTGAGTAAACACAACTTGTCTGCTGCTAGCACAGCCATAGTTGTTTTGTTAGACCAAGCACTGACTGATGCTTCATCGTGTGGCTGATCCGTGTGTGCCTCCCAGGCCTTCAAAACTCAGTAGAAGGACAGGTTAAAAAATACTTTAGCAACAGGTAGTGACACCAGTGAGGCTGTGCACAGCACCCCCTGCTTCTTCCTTTCCAAACCTGTTTATTTTCTACTCCGTTCTTAAGGCTGACACTATGTTATCAAGATGCTCTTGCGTCATCACTTTTCTACATCAGAATCCTGCAGCTTGGTGACTTGTGCTCACTAGGATGGGAAGAGAAGCAATGGTGCAGACTGGCACTGGAGGCGATACCTCTCGACAGCAGTTCTCCATTTCTCTTACACTGTTTAGACATGCCCTGCATCTCAGTATGACCGGAAAGGAATGCAGGCTTTCACATGAGGAAGGCTGAGTAAGGGAAACAGCCAAGTCAGCTAAGGATCTAAAGAAAACTTTTCAGAAGAGAAAAATCCTGGGGACACTGTGATCAAAACTACCTATGAAGAAACCCAAACAAGGTTCTTCTCCAGTCTGCAACGCCAGACTGCTGTTGCCAGCAAAGGACAATGGGCAAAGCCAGAAAAATCCTCCTATTGCTGTAAGTATATTGCTATCCTTTGGTTCTACCTTATCGCACATATAAAAAGCTCCTATTGCTGTGATCTTCACCTATATATTCTAATTAAATATTCTTACATTCACTTACATAGTCTACTTCTATTGCTATAGTCTTCACAGGGAGAGTTGTTAAGCGCTGGATCAGGCTGACAAGCCAGGTTGTGGCACCTCCATCCTTGGAGATTTTAAAAACTTAATTGAACAAGGCCCTGAGTAACCTAATCTGACTTGGAAGTCAGCTCTGCTCTGAGCAGGGAATTGGACTAGAGACCTCCAGAGGACCCTCGCAACCTCATTTTTTTTCTGACTGCACACTTCTTCTATGAGCACTTCCATCAGCAAGCTCTCTAATATATCTCCATGTTCCAGACGGTAAAATGGCACACTAACTGTGGAAGAGTATGACTTGCCTTAGCTACGTCAAAAACCCTGAAAGCACAGGGGTAGGAGTGAGAATGAAACAAGTAATAAATATTGTTTGTGGAACCTTCCCAAATTATATCTATTTATGTACTATCCCTGGACTTCATTGATTGACAGTCCTGTGTCATTATTTCAGTTGTGAGGGTCAGTCTACCTTGCTACTCTAGTTCATGTGATTATGTTCTTCTCTACAGACTAATCCTGGAAACAAGAAGTTTGCTATTTACTTGTTGTTAAGGGCAATAAAAGTTGCAACTTATTTGCAATAGACTCAGGAATGTGCCCTTGGAGCAAGGGACTCCAGTCTGATCTGCAGTTATCTCTGAGCTCCTTCTCCACATACGCCTGTGGTGTATCACAAGTCCTTCCAACCACTGCACTCATTCTTAAAATTATCAGAGGGCCACCATCATCTTTGCTTCTTGTGAAGAACAGCAGAAGGCCAACAGCGGAAGGCCAACATAGCAAAGAGATGGCACTTCTGTATATGGACCGGATGCACAGACTCCCAGAAGTTGGGGACAGAAAAGATGCTGACCTTTCTAAGCTAATCTAAGTCTTGAGGATCACTGCAGAATTCATATTTACTACTGATTTACCAGAGATTTATCCAGTCTGTTTCTAATCATCCTACCTACTCCATCTTTTAAATTTTCTGTCCTATGTCCAGGTACTTTTCTTTTGTATGTATTCACTTTCAGCGTTCCCTTATATTTATTGTGTTACTTTAGCATTGTGTTAATTTACACCACTTAAAAGATATTCTCTTCTTTCTTGATTGTATGCTCTCCAGTACCTAGTATCAGGTTAACTGCATCCACTGTCATCCCTGAACTGAACTGTGCATATCAGCACTTTCCAGTTTGTGTAAAACAAGATCTACAATCACTGCCATCTTTTTATTTCTGTTTTCTGAAACTCCTCTGTCACTATCTTCATTGCAGTGAGGCATTCCCTCCTTTCCATGTACCTTAACGTGACACTATCATACAAAAAGGTCTCAGACGGTGGACAACTCACAATGCTGCAGCTACTGCAACGATCTGGGCCCTGGCTGCAAAACAGAATAGGCTCCTTCCTGTTTAACTTGAAGGCAGAAAGAATATTTTGAATGTCCTAACCTCAGAGCTATCTAGAAACTAATTACTATTAAAACCCCTGCTACACTTCTCCCTTCTTGCTGCCACTCATGCATTCATCCTTCTCTCCCCCAACCCTCCGCCTGCTCTCCACACATTATTTCTTTGCATGTATCTCCCTTGCAACCATTCCTGAGTTTGGAATGAATTTCCCCGCAATGAATTAACATGTTCTTACAGCTGGACCACCAAATCATGTCTCTGTCAAAAATAGGCAATGTATGTTGTTGTACTTCTCACAAGCAGCTATGAATAATGCTTGAACCTTCCCTTACACAGGGAACAGCTCTTCGTCCTGCGGAGACACCAGGTTAGCGATGAACAAATTAGCTCAGGTATAGAAACCAGTGTAGCTGCGCAGAACCCACAGTAGCATCCTGGCTCTCAGGGGAAGCTATGATAATGTGACTGTATGAGAATAATACTACATAATGAACAATAATGAGGCAGTTTTCAGCCTCTGAATACAGGGAGGGCTGGGTCACCAACCAGACCTTTGTTCATCGCATACTAAACAGCACAGAGGGAACACGCCACAGGGTTGCTGATGTTGTTACAAGTGCTGCTGCTGGCTGAGTCTGCCCACCCATGTTCCAGGCATTATTTCTCCTCCTCACAGATATGGCATCACTTTCTAGTAAGTGCCCTCAGGTCAGAGATGCCTGTAGTGCCCAAGCACTGCACTTAACTCACTGGTGTACAGTTCATCTGTAACCTTAGTAATTCACAGAGACATTATATAATTAAAAAAAACCCCTGGCTTTTCAGATCCTAAAAATATAAGAGTGTGAAAATAGTTCACGTTTGATTGTAAGCAATATTTTTCCCGAGTGTTCTGCTGCACATTCTTCCTCTGCCTGTGTGCGACTAACACAGCTCCCGATATCAGTGCTTATCACTGCCAGTGTTGTGTCTCTTCCAGACTTGACATTGACAATACATATTTAGAAACTGACAAAGTAAAAGAGAGAGAGAGATGAGTACAATCATTGAACATAAAAAAAAAAAAAAAGCCCGAAAGAACAGCAAAAAGCACTGAAATCTGCCCAGAGACCTCACCTCAAAAATCAGGGCACACTGAATGCCAGAGCTGAGGGTGAAGATTCCTGACACAAGCTGGCTTTAAACCACCTGAGCCATCCCAGTTTTCCTGCCAGAAGTGTTGCTTCAGTAGTTAAAAGTCCTGCACAGGCTGACTGCCTGAATATTCACACAGCTTCTCTGATGATTTTGCAGCCACATTGATCCTCATGCTGTTACAGCTACATGACTGGCAGTTTGTTTAAAATCTCTGATTGCAAGTTTGTGTCATACAATGGAAAACACAAACTCCTGAAAACATTGCCATAAAATGTAATACGAAAGAGAAATCCCAGCAGAACACTGCAGAGCAAGAATGGGAGGCACGGAGAACTGACAAGAGAGGCCCAATGTTCTAGTGCAATAAAAGCCTGGAAAATTTAATCAACACAGAAAAGTAAAATAACCTCCAAAATCCCTTACAGGAGACTGATTAACATAATTAAGTTAAACTCAGAGATTAAGTTAAACTAAGACTGAAATTTGCTGTGTCTGTTTCAGACCTGAAGTGGGGCTTATATGCCCCCAAATTTGTCCTTTTTTTCCATCTAAACCACAAGTCTCATGAAGGTTAGGCCCTGCCTACAAAACTTGCCTGACGTACAACCTCAGAGCATCTCAGCTACACCAACACTGTGACAATCCTAGCAAGCACTGAGAACTGATCATAACATATCAAAACTATGAGCTCTACAGGGGGGAAAAAAGTGCAAATAACACAACTGATAATTTCAGAGTATAATAAAACCACAACACAAAGTCAAAATTCTCTCAGACAACTTTACCTCTGTAATCCAGCCAAATCTACCAAATTGTAATGGCCTTAAATCATACATAACTCAAGGCCCAGAAAGAACAGTGTAAACCTTTAAGGAGCTGCAGTAAATCCAATCTGTATTGCATGAAACACCAACGAGAGGAAAGGTGTCTCATTAAAAAGTAATAAGAATAAAAAAGAAGATAAACACTCCGAAGACAAACATGGATGAACCAACTAGAACAGCACGAACTAGAGCAGCAAGCGGGGAGAACCTGCCAAACTAAAAGATACAAGTAGATCAAACCAGCCATTGCTGAACTATGCTGTGAGGCTATGACTTAAATATTTAACAGTTTTTTATTGACATATTTTCTGCCCACATATTTCCTTGCAAATTTCAAAAGCAAAACTTAGCTTACCCTCATCAGTAATGCTCACAGGTGCTGCAGTTTGTTTTTGTTTTTTAAAGATGTCTTTTTTTGCTGAAACAAGAAGTCTTTTATAAGAGATAAAATATACTTACAGTGGTTTCCAAATGGTATCACTCTTCAGGTAAATTACTCCAAGCCTTGGGCCTAGTGCAGACGTTCATTGGGGCAGGGAACAGAGAGAGGCTGTGTCTGTACCAGAAAGAAGCAAAAGGAAAGGTCAGGGGGAAATAATAATTATTTACTGAGAGCAAGAAAACTTGCTGCAACGCTAACTGGCATTCTCTGTCAGCACAGTTGGCTGCAGCCTGGTAGGGCTGAATTCTTCCCAGTTCAATCCCTCCAGCCCCGGCTGCAAACAACAACACAGTCCCCGGTTACCCCAGTCTGCCCATGCAACCTATTCTGGTGAAGTGAGGAGGAGAGGGAGGTTTAGCCAGCAAAGCGCTATCAGTAGGATTCATTCTGAGAAGTTGCTCACTGTAATGGCATGAGCACGGAGCAGTGATGGAGAGCTAGCACAAACTTGGCACTCAAGTGCATCTCGTCAGAACAACAAGGGTAGTCCTGTTCAGAGCAGCAACAAACACTTCCTCAGGACTGAAAGGCAGGAAAAGGAAGGCAAAATCCTCCTTCGCTTCTTTTGCTGTCTTTACATCACAAAAATGATGGCTCATATCAAAGCAGAAACCCCGCTTATCTCCCATCAGCCACCAGGGCTACTGTGGTGAGACCAGTGAAATAACTTATTGTCAGCCTTTCAGGAAAGATTCAGCTCGGCAGCAGTTTTATGTTTGAAATCTCCTGAGCTAAAGAGGGAGTTGGACTCAATGGACTAATACAGAAAGGGATCCAAAGAAAAACCTCAGCTCCAATATTTATTAGAGGGTGATTTCACCACCCAGACCTAAGTATTTGGGAGTATTTATGTTTTGGGGGGACTTGAATCCCTCTCTAGACTAACAGAACTCCTCCTTTGCTAACTTCTTATGATCTTTGGGTGGCTCGTTGTGGATGTTGGAAGTATGTCTGAAGTTAACATCCAGGGACAGAATTAAATCCTGCTCACTTCACTTATGCAAAGAACTCCTGGGACATCAGCATATTCAGTCCTTCCCACAGTGAAGCCAATGGTGCTATTTCCATTAATAAATGATTTTGCCTACTCTGATCAGACAAGAAAAGCAAATACTTGCTTTACCAAAGAAATCAAGAAGGTGAACAAAAATTGGTAAGAGATGTAATTGTTATTTCACAGGTAGTTAATGTCACTGTGCAAGTTGGAATTTATGTCTGTAAATGCAACACAATAAAAAAACCCCACTGTTTGTACAGCCGGAAACACTGGAATGAACGCCAGCAGACACAATGAAGGATTTTAGATGACACTGTAATAATGTGCTTCACAAAATATACATTCGATTTGATGTTCAATTTATACATTTTGTAATGATGACATTTATTGGTGACTGGGATATATGCTACATATTGATTCCAACAGGCTACAAGAAACCTGGCAGCTACACTTCACAGGGGCTCAAGCATACATTTTCTTTGATTCCAGTTTTTGTGGGTTTTCCCCTCTTGAAGTCTGCTTTGAATTGCAGATTGAGTAAATTTAAACACGAAAAAATAATCCTCAACTCAGCCTGAACCTCTGATTTTCACCAGGGCTTGGGAGAACCATATGCCAGCATCAGATTAGCTCAAAAGAATTACATAAAACAGTGACACCTCTGACCACTACCAGGGGTTGAATTTCAAAGGTGCAATAACACCCAAGGATTCTGTACATTTAAGTCCTTGCTATCACTCAGCATGGCTTACTTTCAAGCTCTCCTTCCCACTTCCATATACACCCCACCTGTCCTGTTAATGCTGACCTTGCTTCTTATATCCACTTTGCACACATCAATCTATCTGGCTATTGCTTACCTTTTTAAGGCATAAATCCTGTGTGCTTTAGAGTGCCCAGTACTTCAGCTAACATGCATTCTTAACTTGTACTAGAAGCAGAAAAATCACAGGATCAGGTCTTTAGTCTTTACTTCGGCAGAACTCCTGCTCATTTCACTCCTAATTTCACACAAGAGAAGCCTAAGAACTGAATGTACTAATCCTGCATATTTTGTCACCTCTCTTTTTGTGTTATTACTGCTCTTCCAATCTCTGGGATCCCAATCCAAGTGGCTCTCTAATGTAGCACTGCCTAGCACTCAATCTGGCTTCACATCAAGGGTCAGGCAGACAAGTTGTTAGAGATGGGCTGTTCAAAGTCTTCTACAAAATCTGGAAACTAAAATCTCCATGAAAGGCAACACTTAAAATATCTTCATTTTTCTCCATCATTTTTGCTATGGCCTGGGAAGATACATCTCTCTTCCTCCAGTGTGATGAACATAAAGCACTGAGATCATCAGCAAAAATCAGCAAAGCTGATGGTGCTTCAGAAGACATGGGGAGTGCAACAGAGAAGGACACCCCCCCCACCCCCCCACCCCCAAATTTTTATAAAAGTCTTAATCTAGCCAGGGAAAAATTAGAGGAAAAGGATTTTTGACCATGAGAAGACTGGGCAAAAAGAGAGGCAAGCAGGACAACAGTGGAATGGAATGTGTGACATATTGGGTTAAGTCACTTCTCCCCTCTCTACCTGGGCTCCTCTATCCAGAAAAGGAAAGCATTAACATTTCTGCTCCATGAGGTACTGTGTGCTTAATTAAGATTTTGGAGGATAAGTTTTCTGCATGAATGCATTCCAGAAATGCAGACTCTTATTACTTAAATATTTCCACTAATGATAGTAACTTGGGCATTTTATATATGCTCACTTTTATTCCACCTTGCTCTTTCCAAGCTTTATCCGGTAATTTAGAGGGTGTAAGAAACATTAACCATATTACTGTTTTTATTAAGGAAGGCCTGTTTTATGATAGCAGTGATGTACTACAGATTGTGATTTAAGATGTACACTTTAGGTCAATTCTATACTGGCTTCAGTGGAGTTGCAGTGGGCATAAAGTCAGGAGAAAATGTGGCACTTTACATAATAATGCTGATGATTAATGGGCTCCTGGACCATAACTCCATATTCTGAGGCACTGATCCTCCTTCTCCTTCCTCCTGAAATTTGCGTCTTGACCCTTTCATCTCTTGTTAGCTACCTTTCCAGAGCTGTTCATTAATCAGCACCATTGATCTGATGTGGTCTGTCATATCATATTACTTAAAACACACATAAGCAAGCATTGGCCTGACTCTGCTCTTTACATAACACACCATCACAATATTTCCTTTACAGATGACTTAAATATTATAAACATCAATTTCCTGCTGGTGCTTGCTCCTGAAATTTGCTTTTTCTAGGTTGGTTCCCCACAGAACATTTCTATCTCTCCCCCTGGCTGTACTTCCTTCTGCTCAGAGACACCATCAAACACCTTCAGTATTCCCAGTTTGTTAGGAGCACTCATACCTCTGACCTGCAAGAGACAATCAGCAGAACAGCTCTTTCTCTTTGCATGAGACCTGGTACCACAGTCTTCTGTTACTTTCTCTTAGTGAGTCCTGATCAAGGGGACTAAACTTCTTAGTTAATTGCTATTTATTTTACCCCCGCAATACTCTTTTCCCTGATATCTTCAGAAGTCTGCTTCCTTATGCCTTTCGTGGGATCCTTCGTAATGAAAACATTAAAAGATGAGCTTCTTGTGAGCTTATTTCTGATTATTCTTATTTGCTGTGCTGGCACAGTGCTGTCTATCATGAGGCAATAGAAAATAAGAACTGGTGCCACAGAAGTTAGCATGTCTCATCTTAATCCACATATTGTACAGGTCTCTTGGATAAGGTGGGGTCAGTTTTAATTGACGGTTTCACAATCACGATATATTTTCAGATTTTTAGCTGCCTAGGCTAAATGCAATTCTTTTTTGGTCACTTTTTCTCTCTGGGAGTACCATTTTGGGTGAAATTCTTAAAGCAGCAACGAGAAGGAGAAAACGAGAACAACAGTGTTAGCCATCAGCAAACGTGATTCAAGAGTCAACTTGCTGCATGAAGTGTGTTATTCCAGATGTATTTTACTGTTTCTTTTTCAAAAGAAAGTACATCCTCTGACTAGGGCAGACTGTGGCATTTATGTTATATGAACAAGGTTAGGCCATTGGCTAACTATAGGTAGATATCCAACCACAGTGTCTTAAACAGAGATGAAGATGGACTGTGATATAAAAACCACCTTTCCAACAGAGGCCAGAACTTGTGCCATAGAAAACATAAAAATTTAGCAGCACAGCACACGCTGTCAGAAGCCCATAGCATGAATTTTTCAAGATAGTCAGGGCTTCATCTAGGAGTGGAAGCTGCTCATTTCTGTATTCTATTGGGAACACTGTATGGCCACTATCAGTAATTGGGCCTGAAATTCAGAAATTAATTTGTTACTGGATTAGACATTTGCAAAAATACTGTTTAAAGAGGCTGGACTGCTCTAGCCTGGTAAAGGCCAGTTTCCCACAAGGACATCTTTGCAAAAGTACTAGAGAAAAAATCTCTCCCTGAAGTCCCAGGGGTCCTTACTGAAATCTGGAATAGCCATGTAGTTTGTAGTAAAGTCTATATCATGCTCCCACTTTTTGTCTCACAAACCCTCTATTACTTGTCTGTATCTGTTTCTTTTTCCCTTTGTTCACTGCCTTTTATCTGATACTACAGAATTTCACTTCCCTTAAGCTGCAATTCTTTTCTTAAGTTTGGCACTTAGAATAGGCATTCTCTAGGTCTCACTTTCATCTGTTGATTCTTCTGATACTTCTATTTGCAAGTGGTATTCTCAATGCAACAGTTAACCATACCTAAGAGCTAGGGTCCAAAAGGATAACTCTTCTCCTACTGATTTTCCTTTCCACTCCCCAAGCCAAATGGCCCCTCCTGCCCTGGGCAGTGGTACAAGGCCTCAACCCTGAAATTTTGGAAAAGTTCTCTCTCATTTAAGATATAAATTGGGGTGCTGCCTATTTTCCATGAATGAAGATCTCATCATGGGTAGTGTGTTGGGTGTATAAACCCCACGCTTGTAGAGAAACGGGTTAGATGGTGCCCAAGCAGAGCACAGGTTGCTCTCTTGGCTGCACCTCACTGTGGGCAGAGCAGGATAAAGCAATGTTAGGCAATGTTAAGCATCTATTCGGACTTTGCACACCTGATTTGAAATGGTGAAGATAACTGGTAGCAACTAAATGTCAGTAGTTGGTAGGCTTAATCAGAGCAGAACCAGATCACCAAAAGCCCTGATGTAACATTCAGCCAGACATTCAAATTAATACAAAAATCTATGATGCCAGACTGAACCATGACAGTGTGTTAGACAATGAATTATCTTTTCGCAAGTGGTAAAGAGAAGAAACAGTATTGTACATATAGATAGGTATATACATATATGGTAACCATATATATATATATGTATGTCTGTATAGTTATATATGCAATTATTATTTTAAAATTATCTTATTCTGGCAAAATATTCCTGGGTACAACAACACAGAATTCTCTATATTCCTACTACAGAGCCTTCACAATCGTATCTGAATATTAAACGAAACCATATCTTTTTCAAAGCAATTCATTAAATTGGGGGTCCTGGGTTTGGCTGGGATAGAGTTATTCTCTTCCTAGCAGCTGGTATAGTGCTGTGTTTTGGATTTAGGATGAGAATAATGTTGATAACACACTGATGTTTTAGTTGTTGCTAAGTAGTGCTTACACTAGTCAAGGACTTTTCAGCTTCTCATGCTCTACCGACTGAGAAGCCTGGGGGTGCACAAGGAGCTGGGAGGGGGCACAGCCAGGACAGCTGACCCAAACTGGCCAAAGGGATATTCCATACCATATGATGTCAAGTTCAGTGTGTAAACTAGGGGAAAGCTGGCTGGGAGGCGCTGCCCGGGAACTGGCTGGGCATCGGTCGGCGGACGGTGAGCAACTGCATTGTGCATCACTGATTTTGTATATTCCTTTATTATGGTTATGATTATTTTCCCTTCTTTTTTCTGTCCTATTAAACTGTCTTTATCTCAACCCATGAATCTTTCTTCTTTTTTTTTTTACCCCCGATTCTCTCCCCCATCCTACTGGGGGCGGGGAGTGAGCAAACGGCTGTGTGGTGTTTAGCTGCCTGCAGCGTTAAACCACAGCAGTCCTTTTGGCACCCAACGTGGGGGCTGATGGGTTGAGATAATGACAAATCTGACCAGAGCATGTTAAAACAAATTTGTTATAAACATTCATTATATTAGTTTGATAGTCGCTGGTCACAATGTTGATTAATTTGCTCTCAGAGTTGTTGTGCTTGTTCTAAGAGTTGTGTTATGTAACACCTCACTCGCAGTACACGTTCCCCGTTGTGCTGTTTATCACCTCTGGGAGCTGGGTCAAGGTTATCATTTTGCTCTACTTTGTAACACTGGCTTATGATATGATAAAATGGCTGGTCATGACACTAATCTGGTATTTGTACTCAGCACTGCCGTCATCTCTGTACTTCAGGAGCCATCTCTTGGAAACTATTAATATTACACTTTTTACCTTTTCCCCTCAGAGAGCCAATTTGCAGGGGAGCCACCTTCCTTTACTTTCCCCTTCTCCCCCAGGCTAGTTACAATAGCTCTTGTGAATTCTGAATATCCTTGGGGTATTCAAACTAGCATGTTCTTGTTGCTCCTACTCCTGACTGTGCTTCAGGTCTTGTTTAAGGTTAAAGAACTATTTAAGAATACCACCCAGAGATCTGCCCTGAGGCTGGATAGTTATGAGTGGCAGGGTGTGTGGGATAGTATGGGCAAGTTCCTCGGACAGTGAGCACCTTCAATGTTTTGGAACTTCACCCCTGAACAAGTGCAGAATCCTGAAAAACTGGTAAAATATTTGGAGAAAGTATGCTGTCACCCTGGCAATTCCAGACAGACACAAATCACTGCAACGTGCTGGGCCCTGGCCCATGCCTACCAAGCCCTGTTCAACACTACTCAGTACCCTCAAGGGGAAGAGAAGGTCTCTGGATCTGACAACAAAATGACAGGCACTGCGGCTACTCCAACCCCCGCGACAGGCACTGCAGCTACTCCAACCCCCGCAACAGGCACTGTGGCTACTCTAACACCAGCGACAGGCACTGCGGCTACTCCAACCCCGGCGACAGGCACTGCGGCTACTCCCACCCCTTCAACAGACATTGCGGCTACTCCAACCCCAGCAACAGGCACTGCGGCTACTCAAACCCCAGCAACAGGCACTGCGGCTACTCAAACCCCAGTGGCAGGCACTGCAGCTGAACCAAGGAACCAACCCGTGCCAGTATCAGTCATCCCTATACACAAGAAGAAATCTTGGAAGCGAAAGTCAGCTCGTTTAGTAAGGGACGATGAAAAAGCACGGTCATCACAAGAAGAGGAAGAGGCAGAACTCATAAATGAGACAGTAACCACCCGATCCCTACCGCTGAGTGAGCTGTGAGATATGCAAAAAGATTTCAGCCGTCATCCAGGTGAGCACATTGTCACCTAGCTGCTCTGATGCTGGGATAACGGGTCCAGTAGCCTAGAATTAGAGGGTAAGGAAGCCAAGCAGATGGGATCCCTTTCTAGGGAAGGGGCATTGACTGATTGGAAAAGGGGCACAAGTCCTCAGCCTCTGG
>WAAD01022886.1:8832-72182 GCA_013389945.1 Fregata magnificens
CTCCCCCGCGGGGCGGGCGCGGGCAGCGCCGGCTGGGCCCGCGCGGGGGGAAACGCCGCGTCCCCCCGGGGAGGCGTTTCTTGAAGCCTCTGAAGGCCCTGTCGTGAGCGTGTGGCCGGTTTTATTTACTTTTTGTAATCATTGGGATAGGAAGAAGAGCAGGTAGGGTGTCTTGTGTTCATTGTTTCCTGAAATGGTGACCGGCGCGACCAATGCGCAATTAATTGAAGAAGTGGTGCTGTAAAAGCGAAATACATTCAGCGAAGGGAAATATTCTTGTACTGCTCAGTTGGGGCTCAATATTTCTACGAAGTGTTTATATTTACAGGTTTGGTGGGTTATCTCTCAGGAAAAATTTGAATATAGTTAATTTTCAATGCATAGAGTATCGTTTTTCTGTAAGCAAGGCTCATTTTTGTCTCCGTCTCTCTCTCAAAACCTTATCTCCTAGTAAGGAATAGGTAATGACCATATCTCACCTATATGAGAGGAAAGATGGCAAGCCTCAAGTAAAGGAAATGCCACATTCATTTGATATAATAGCCATCATAAACAAAATTATGAGACTTGAAGAAGCTAGTATTGAAAATCATCAAGAACACATATCCTGTGTGGCTTTTGGGGAACAAGAGCGTTGCTGAAGATGTTTAATTTTTATTTTTAATACATGCTTTACCTCTTTTTTTGCGTTAAATTCTGTGAGTTGAATGACCAAATATTGATAGTCGATCTTCAGTAACATAGTTGATACTGGGGAAAAAAACTACAGTTGGAACGTAATACTCATGACATCAGAGATAAGAAAGCAGAAGAAAAACTTAAAAAGGGGGGAGAAGGGAAAAAAAGTCTGATACCCACCAGTTCTCCAGTTGTACTATATTGTTGTGTAATTGACCATCAAAATTGTCCTGTGAAAAGATTTGAGGTGATGTATTCTGTTTTAGGAATCTCAACTAAATTTTTCATTAAGATAGACTTTTTTTTTTTAGTAGCTGAATGAAATTTCTTCCTTTTTCAGATGGTGTTACAGCTTACTTGAAGTCTAGATGGGTGAAAAAGAACTGAGAAGGGAGGCACTGTCCTCTAATTGCAGATTTTTTTTCTCTATTTTCCTTTGAAATACTGTTTACACAGACTTTTCTACAGACTATGAATCACTCTAGAATCTAAGGATATTTTTTTCCCTGTTCTTCTTGAGCTGTGTTATCTTCATGGCTTTCAGCTCCCATTATTTTTATTCAAAAGTTCTTATGAGTTATCACAAGGATAAGCCCTAATTGCTTATTTTATAGCTAGCTATAATATTTTCTAGAGTAGCTTTCATTCATGCAATTCTAGAACTTATAAATGAGCGTGAGGAAGATGATCAGCTGCCCCAAATCCATAAACATAATTTTCCTGTGTGTGCTTGACTGCTAGCCAAGTCCTTGGCTTCTGCTCAATCAGAAATTAAGTGTTTTATACCCTTTTCACACTCTTGTGTTCCTGTGCATTGAGTTGAGGGAATTATCTCCAAACACAGTGATCTTAAGTAGAAGTAATTGAGTGAGGGGGTTTTTTTATGTTCTCTTTGATGTAAGCCTTCTGCTCATTTTTCAGATGCGCTCCTTTCCCTGTGAAGTTGGTACTCTGAGGGACCTCCACTTACATACAGTTCTGTATTTATGAGAAAACTAAATAGGTTTTGTTGTGTTTTGAATAAACAGGGTTGCTAGGGAATAATTTAACAAAAGGAGATCTCACAATCTCTTAGTTCAGAGTACTATTGTTTTTCTGGAGCCCTTTCCCCAGAATGTTTTATTTGGTGTAGTTCTGCATTGTGTGTTTTGTGCCTCTCTGAAGACATCACTGTGAATGTCATGTAGTCAGGAATGTATTAAACTGATCATTTAAAGTCTTACAGTGTTTTTGATTTTGTAAATCTGGTTTTGTGAGATATTTTAAATAATCACTCAAATTAGCTGAAGCACTTCCTTGGCATTTCAGTTAACCTGGCAAAGTTCAGTTTGGCATGGAGAGGTGTGAGGGCATGTCTTTAATTTCTTCTTTCTTCTGTGAGCTTCTTTGAACACTTCTCTGAACACTTTTCTTTGTTAGTAGGATACAGCCCCAACCCTTTAGTTATGATAATTCAAGCCAGTTTGGGCACTCTCAGAATCACATACTTGATTTTTGAGTTTGCTTTGACAATTGACAGTTCTGGGCACTATTCACAATGTCGTCAAAGTGTGAGAGGTATGCTGGTTACACCAAGAGTGTATGTTTCTCCCTCCTTATGTTGAGACGATGGCCTTAAAGATGATCGTCATTCATTCCAAGAACAAACCAAAATTGCTAACTTGTAATGTGCCACATATGAGCTATTCAAAACCAGCAATTTATCTTTGGTAAATAGCACCCTGTAGGTTTCTAAAGTACAATTTTATCATGTGCTGGCATTGTCTTCACTCAAATAGCGTAACCTCTTTATGACAAGCGAACTGCAAGCCCCTAATATATGTTATTTTATGTTCTTGGTTATAAAAATAATAATTAACAAAATACTTGTCTTGTAATGTTTGTTTGTCTTCAGAAAGTGCTGGTACTAGAGTTGCTAGGAGATGTCTTGCTGCTTGCAGTTACCTACAGTGTATTTTTCTGCGTGGCTGTGCATTGCTAGAAGGGTATCTCAGGCTTAAGCTGAAGTCCTTGGTAAGAGGAGCCCAAAAATAAAAGTAGTGTGCCCCTTGTATTTNCCTGTTGCATCTTATGCTGTCCAAGCAGTCTTTCAACTATAAGCAGGCAAGACAAAATGATGCATCACTTCCCCCCCACCCCGCTTCCCCCAAATAAATCCCCTTTTGCAGGGAAAGCAGCAACCTTTTGTGCCACTCTTATACGTTATGTCAAAGGGAAAAGTTCTTAAACCCATCTCCTCTCAGTTTTTAGAAGGCTTTCATAGGACATAAGCTCAAGAGAAACTTAGCAGGGCACTATCAGAATGGCTTACAGCCTCAGATTTTTGCTGGTAAGTGTTGTAACGAGAGGCAAACTCATGGCAATAATTGTGCAGGCAGAAATGAATGACTGCACAGGAAGCTACCAAGTAGAAACCTAGTGAGCGCTTGTCATGGGCAGAAGTACAAAACAGCTTAGGTTAGATGCTTGCAGTTAGTGCAGTCATCATAAAAAAGACTATGTTGTTTTGGTGAAAAGAATGCTGGTACATGATATACCTGAATCTTAGAAATATACAAGGTGTTATCTATAAAGGATAAATTGCTTTGTCTTTGAATAGCTCAGTGCTGTGAATAGCTCAGCCTTCTTATCTAAAACTGAAATTTGCAACCTCGCTTAGCTGCCTTTCCCCTGAAAGGAAATGTTGCATATATAAGTTCCTGGAAAGCATGTACTGCTGACGGTTTTATTGTTAAAATATTAGTGAATGTGTGGTCTTCTTAGCCAGATCCTGATCCTGGTTATTTTAAACTTGTGCACATTAAAAGAATACAATCTGTAGTAACTCTAGCTGTGTTGTTTGCTGATGGCTGTTTTTTTTTCCCCATGAACTACAGTTTCGGCAATGAAGCATCCTGCAAAAAACGAGAGGATTATTTGGAATGGCCTGAATATTTTATGGCAGTAGCTTTTTTGTCAGCACAAAGAAGTAAGGATCCAAGTTCTCAGGTAAGAAGGCAACGTATAAGAATAATGTAACCTAATCTATATTGCACATCGCATCAGACGCACATGTAGCACTTTCAGGGATTTCTTATTAAAAGTTATTTCAGATTATAGCTGTTCATTTTTTCACATGGTCAGCACCTTTTGTTACAGAAATTGCCTTACTGGGCCTGACCTCATGTTTATAATTCTTTGTGTACATTTGCGGCTTGGAGTTTTGTAAGTCTTCTTTTCATCTAGAGGTTAAAATAACACATGCATTTTCTCTCCTTTTTCCAGTAAATATAGTTACTGTTAGAGGAGGAGGCGACTACTGAAAGTTTTAGATTGTAATTTTTTAAGACACAGCATTTTGCAAGTTCCTTTTCCTCACCTGTGAGAGTATAAAAATTCCCTTTTGTTTGTTCTTGGGTTGACTGGAGTTTTCTTCTAGTTTGGTTGCTCCCTCAGGTTCCCCTTCTGCCTTTGCTTCACTGTCTGTCCCCATTCTTTGCTTCTTTCATGTGCCTCTGTTGAATATTAGTTTGAGGCAATTGATACATCTCCTGAAACATGCTGTTCTGCAGGACCCAGTCGTTCTGTTAGGCTTCCTTTGTGTGAAAAAGTTCAGGAAGCAAATCCCAGCAAAGCTGTGGAGTAAAGTGCATTTTAACAGTCTGCTCAATTACTCGCTGGCTTCTGTACATTATGGCTCTTAGTTCTCTGAAGGTTATTCACTTGGGGCTAAATTTTTGTCACCCAAGAGCTGGTGGATAAACACATCATGTGAATTAAAAATCAGTACTATTGCCATTTCAATAAATCTAAAATATGGACAGAAAACATAAAAACGGGACACTTCAGTCTATAAGAAGGCTCCCTGTGCAGACTTGGATTAAAGTAATAAAGGGTGGGAGTTAAAAGGTCTGGTATTTTGGTGCACGTTTGAATAAACAAGTCACAAAGATTTGTGAACCTCTCTGCCTAGGTCAACACTACTGCATTTCTGTTCCATCTTCCATACCTTTTATTTTGCTGCTGCTGCTCGTGCTGCTGCTCGAAAAGCTAGTTTGGGGAGTTGAACTGACAGAAAACTTATGTTTAGTAGGGTTAGTCCAGTGCTGGTTCTGCTCCCTGAACTAGGTTCACTTCATATTCAGACAAGGAACAGTGCTGGCAGGCTGGGATGGGGACTGCATGACCAGAGGGGTAGCAGGGTTGCATCTGCCCTGATTTATTTTTAAGCTCCCCCAGTTAGGTACAATTGTAGCCTTGCTCACTCAATGGTATGACTTAATATAAAGTGAAGCTTGTATCTCTTAAATGAAAATTGTGGGACTGACTTTTCAGGTGTCATCTTTCTTGTTGATGCATCGTTTTGCATGCTATTGGTACTACATAAATCTGATTTTATTTAGGTTGGTGCCTGCATTGTAAATTCAGAAAACAAGATTGTTGGAATTGGATACAATGGGATGCCTAATGGCTGCAGTGATGATGTCCTACCCTGGGCAAGAACAGCAGCACATAGACTAGACACGAAATATCCTTATGGTAAGGCTTCTTGTGGTTGACAGGTCAGAATTGTGATGTCTGTATGTGTGAAAGTTCAGCTGGTAAAATATCAATCAGTTTTTCTTCCACTCACCTGATTTTGTTAATGTGCCCATATGTGATACATCAGGATAAAAATCACAGCTCTGAAAATAAATGAAAACAGTCTTTATGAAGGGCTGACTTCCTGCTAAAGTATGTTCATAAATGATTAGCCATTGTGGATTGTGTAGTGAGAACTTGTAAATATAATGCAGCTCATTAGCACACAGTTGCAGTGTATGCAGATGATTGCTGCTTCTGTGTGTTTGTCTCCACAGAAATTCCAGAGAGCATGTATATGCAAAACAAATAATTGGGTCTAAAATACAGGTATTAAAACTGTAAACTTCAGTCGTCGTGGGAAATTTTGGTGTTCAGGTGTTGATGGCATAGGAAATACACATTATGAAGGAGCTGAATTTTGTTTGTCTTGAAGTATGTGATTGCATTCTGACGTTCCATGCCATTTTTGCCTCATCTGGTGTGCAGTGGATCTACCCTGCTATGGGTGAGGTCACTTTCATTGTTTATTTCAGCCTCTGATTTGATTCATGTTTATTAAATAGGCAAAAGGAATGAGGAGCAAGGATGGCTTCATGGTAAATGTGGCTGAGTGCTGCTTTGGATCCTGTCTTTGTCTTCGCAGCAGGCATAGTTTGGCCTTCTGCAAGCCTGCTTTGAAGGGTCCTCTGTGAATCCTCGTGCACCTATCAACAGGGCTGTACAGTTACTCCTCTGGGCCAGGTGTGGTTTACAGGAACCAAGGAGACAACTTGCTGGGCTGCCTCAGGCTTCATGCCATGAGTGCTGGGCATGGAAATGGTGTTGAGCTGCCTTGTGGCCTGCGGTAGCTGATGTTGGGGAAGAACCCTGGTTAGGACTGATAAGGAAGGGAGGAGTGTATGCTCTCCTAAATCCCCCTTCATCTTTCTGCTTCCACACCAGCTCCCGCTGCACCTCTGTGGGGTGAGACCAATACAGCAGAAGCCATAGGCACAGGAAGAATGGGTATTTTCATCCTGTGCTGCATGTCAGCCTGTCCTGAGCTCAGGAGTGGTGGGGGAGGAATCACAAAACTGAACAAGTGCCCTGAGAAGTTCTCCCTTCCCCCTGCATGGGTGGGGGAAATGAGCACCAGAGTTCAGCTTTTGCAAAGAGATACTGACTCTTTTCCAGTGTACAGTATTTATCTCTGCCTACTAATTCTGTTTTTTACTTGTAACTTCTGACAATTGGTCTTGATACAGAAATTAGACTTGGCATGAGTTTTGCCATTCCCTGTGTTCACACAGAGCTCCCTCTAAAAACTGGCATTACGTTTTCTGGTTTCCCATAGCATTGAAGTAAAAGATGATATGCAGTGGTTCAGCACATAATTCATCAGTTTCATATTTGAGTTCTTAAAACCCCAGTACTTTGTCCTTGTTCACTTTACCAATTTATTATAAAACCTCTAATGTTAATTCTTAAGCTTGAGACAGTTTCATATTATTTTTCATAAGAGATGTATTCCCGATACTAGGGCCAACTCCTGCCAAATCTTAAGTCTGATCTGAAGCACAGAAGCACTGGTTTTGCATATAATGATGGTACGTACCATCATGGTACAACTTGGTATGACTGCTCTTTATTTATAGGGTGAGGAAACAAGTGTTAGCCCATTGATTAAATACAAAGTACTGAAAACAGAATATTGATTTTGGTTGAATCTTTATGCTGTTGTAAGATCTCAGTTCTGAACTAAGATCAGTGTGGGTGGTCTTGGACCTGAGCATGTTCCAGGCATGCTAAGCTGACCAATTTAAGCTAAAAATGCTGTATGAATTTGTGAGGAATCTTTGTACAAGATGGCCTGAGAAATTTTTTTTTTAGTTAACTCTGACTCCAAAAGGTGTGGAGTAAAGTAAAAATCTTTAATACACGATGTTTAAAAAATGCACTAACTAACCTAACAGCCTGGAGAGATGAGTTCTAGGAGTTAGTCTAACTACTGCCCTTCCCCCAAAGATTCTTAGTCTTCACCTCATTAAAAAAAATCACAACTTTGTAACATAAAGTGTCTGCTGTGATGAATAAACGACCTGTTTTGTAATTCACAGATCATTTAAACTCTAGCAGTTTCTTATTAATCTTGATAGCACAGTTGACGGACCAGACAAGTATATATATAAAAAAAATCTTCCGCTTTAAAAAATTCTGGTGGATGCAGAGAGGCACATAGAATTGCTGCTAAAATCTCATTAAACTGTCATGTTTTCCTTTCCGCTTTTGCTAATCATCGCAGCATTTTGTAAATTGAACTTTTTATCCTTGCTTTTTCCTGACTAGCTTGTTCAGAGATGTGTGCTCCATTAGCTTATCATGGCAATGCTGGCACCTTCATCACTAGAGCTGCAATGTAGCTTATTAGGTAAAGCTGATGGTAATTGTGCATGTACCACCACACTAACTTGGTAGATGTCTACTAGAGCTACTTCATGCACCTGCAGTGCTACAGAAAAGGGCTGGGGGTGGATCTGAATGCTGACCTCCTGGTTTTATGTACTGTTGTGGGTTAGGCATAAACATTAGCTCACTTCCATCTGGTTTGGACCACTCTGACTAGCTTTCTCCAGAACAAAGCCTGAGTATTGCTCTGCGAATGGCTCGCTCAAAGGCTGCTCCGGAGGGCAGGGTGGAAAAAAGGCTGGAAGAAAACTGTCATCCTGTATAGGCCTATAATGCAAAGCCTGCTGAGATGGTATGCTTAACCCTCCTCCCTCCCTCAGGCCATACTGGAGGATATGCAAGGCATACTCTGTTTCATGCTGTGAAAATACCACTCTGGTGGGCTGCAAAAAAATCATCCCACTTCTTTATGCACTTTGAACTGAGACATACAAAATAAGTATGTGGTGCCGTGGGACTCTTGAGATGTGGAGCCTTGAGGAAACCCAAGGCCAAGTGCTGTGTAATGCTGATGGAGCCCTGAGTAAGATGAACATGAGCCAGTCTATGCCACTTGGCCTCAGGGCCAAGGGTCAGTCCCTGGCCTTGTCTGTGTTTAGCAGCATAGACATAGCAGGGGATTGGACCCAGAGGCTATCTTTGCAGAAGTGTGTTAGATGATCCTATAATAAATTTATTGAGCTCCAGCAGAACAGATGGGTGCATTGACCCCACAGCTCTGATCAGATTCACTGTTTCATGGCTAGAAAACTTCCAATTTTCACCCTAAATTTATTTGTGGTTAGTTTATACATTCTTGTGTGTGCCGGCATTGTTCTTTTAGCTTTTCTTATTCACTGTGATTAACCCGTCCTCCTCTCCCGCTTCCTCTGTGCACTTACTGATAACAATAACCTTTTGAATTTTTGTTGTAAGGCTAAACAAGTCCTGTCACTCTTAAATTTTTCTGTATCTTAAAACTTGTTGGCTTGAAATTCACCAGTGTCTCAGTTATCTATGTCTGCTGCAATATATTGTACATATCTAACCTGCAACCTCAAGCGTGGGTTCTGCTCAGGTCAGTGTTAGGGAAAGGGTCGTGCTTGGTTAAAAAATTTGTATTTACCCATAACTAAGTGTAACCTGAGCTGCTACTGCAAGAAAGCATCAGAATGTGGTAGGTAGTGCTCACTTTACCTTAGAGGATGCAAATGTTTGCGAGGCATTTGGATATTACAGGAATAGTGATGTGGATCACCTGTATAGGTACTATGCATTCCTTATGAGGGTCTTTAAGCAGATTAAAACTTTTTTCCTTCTAGTTGTAGTGTATATTTGAACAGTTTAGTAGTATAGCCTTGTTATGTCAGAAAGCACTGGCTGTTTTGCAGAATGCCTTTTTTTACAGCACAAAATCGTGCTTTCGTTGCTATGTTGGAACTGGCTCTTTCCGGCTGCCAGTCAGTGCCAGAAGGGGGGATGTTTCTGTGCACATCGGAGAAATGGAAGGCCAGTTTTGAATACCTGCTTTACTAAGATGTTATTAAAAGCTCTTCTTGAAGCATTGTGTTCGGTACTGTGTGCAGAAGTTTCTTAATAATTAGACAAAATTCTGGCTTTCAGAGTCAAAACTGAGTGCCCTCTGTTTCTGTTAGATGAATCCAAGGATTTGATGATGCTCGGTTTCCTCTCACCAGTCACTTAAAATACTACATTTTTCTCCTGTTAACGCAAGTCTTCCCACTAATGCTAGTTACTGTGCTCCTGTTATGCCCTCTGTCTCCACTGTAATCTAAGAACATCCATTTGACAACCAGTCTCTAATTAAGAGAGTTTTAAATTAAAATGACTGGCAAATTTAGAAACCTCTGAGCAACAGAGAAAATATTGAGTAAATATGCTTACAAATATTTATACAGGTTCAGATACGATGAAATATGTGCTGTGGCAAAAAGTATGCTCTAATTGAACAGTACCTGCTGTGTAAAATGAAACAAACTGTTATCAACATTTCCTCGTGTTAGGATTATGAGCTTTTCGTCAATTTTTTAGAGATGAACACTCAAAGATATTCAGGCAAATGTTACTTTTGTAGAAGCTGTTATTTTGACAGCACAAAACTTGATAAGGCACTATGAAGAAGTGTGATGCTCTCTCCAATTGGCAGTGCAAAGCTGAGGCTTCAGCTGGAAAGGGGATCTGTAGGAGAGAGTCTCCACCTACAGCCACTCACTCTCTTGTCCTGTGTGGATTTCTGTCCAATTCTGGTGTCATACATCAAATCTCTAGAAAGTTTGGAGATTTGGAAACACCAAGGATAATTTATCTCATTCTGCTTGCCCACTACGAAATGCCTCTGTTTTCTGCTGAGAGTAGAACAAATTTGGAGCAGGATGGGAGGAATGGGGGAATGGGGTGGATTAGCTAATGCTTCTCAGGTTTTGAGAAGGGCTTCTCTGGTTTGCCCCCAGCAGATTTTGTGATGTTCATAAATGGGCTGAGTGGTTCCCATCTTCACTTCCCAGTTCTCCTTTTTCACAGAAGAAAGCAGTGAGGCTGGGACTGTTCCCTTTTTCTGACTGCAGTCTGAAGAGGCTAGGACTACAATGAAATCTGGTGGTGTTATCCTTGCCTCCCTGCCCTGACCACAGCAACTGCTCTTCCTCCAGCATGCAGAGCGAGAAAGAGAGCAGCAGGAATGGCTGAGGGCAGTGTCAGCCCAAATCAGTGTCCTGCCTTCCCCTAAATGCAGTGACCAGCAACCATCCCTACACTTTCACAAAGGCTGAAAAGAGATTCATGTCATTCTACAAATTCCAAATCCATCAGCCAGTGTCCCCAGTGGTTGTCACTCCAGACCCTGTTCCTTTCAATAATTCAGTCCCTTCTGTAATCCTTGCTGTGTCCAGCATCAGGGGTCCAGCGAATAAAGGATAACTGGTAGGTGGAGATTGGACAAAGATGGGATGGACAAGGGATGAACATGAAAAGGTGAAGATTTTACCAAAAGACTGAGAAGTGGGCCAAATTACAGAACTCCCTGTATCTATTTCTGTGCCAGGCTTATGTTGAAGAATGCTGTGCTATTACCATATTTCTGTATTGGGAACCAGTAATATTTGTCAAGTTGGTTAACATGGCAGTATAAAAACTTATGTTAATAAATAAGTCGAGACTTGCTGTGTGACAATCTGAATCATTGAAATGTATTCTTTTTGAATGTAGCATCATATTTAGTGCATAATTTCTCAAAATTCCTAGTCCAGCACAGTTAGTAATTAATCATGTAGAAAGATCACTCTGCCCAGCTCCTCCTTTGATTGCTTCTTAAAACGTGACATGTTATGGTGGTCCCTACTCCAAGCTCTTTATCAAGCATGTAAGCCTTTAAACAGTATTAAGAAACACTTTGACTAGTTCTGTGGTTCCCATAAAGTCACTAGTCAGAACACTTTTAGTAGATGGGAAGAGTACTTCTGACTCTGCAACCCACTAAGAGCATGTTTATGTTAAGTGGTTAATCCTGAAAAAAGACCATTAGTAGGGTCAGTACGGGGTCTCTTATTTACAGGTAGGCTTAAGGATGAGTGCTACCTCATATGTGCAACACAAAGCAGTATGCAATGAGAAAAGATAGAAACACTAGCCATTAATACTATCAGTAATGAAGTAGTCATTCTTCTGTTCCTCCCCGCCCCAGTCATGAATATAGTAGCAGGTGGTGGGAGTGTCAGAGCACACACGAACTCACTGCATGGTTATGTCTTCAGCTAATGAAGCCTTTCGAGAATACTTTTCAAACCACTTTTCCAGAATGGAAACCAGTGTTGCAGACTTAATACGATGTTGGCTATACGTGAATATTATTTTTTAAAAAACCAAAACACTGTGGTCCTCCATAGGGTATTGTAAAAATTCTTAGTTTTACTGTCTATTTAAATACACAGTTTTCAGAGTTCTGAATACTGTGTACCTGTGAAAGGTTATTTTGTTAGCTTCTTATTGTCTGAGAGAGAACAATATGTAACTATTAGTAGGAGCTCTTACCAGGTTAGAAAACTTCATAACACCCCAAATGTGAACTACTTAGTTATTAACAAGAGGGATTTTGCACTCCTGGATTTGTTTTCTGTCTCTCACTAATGCTCTATACAAAGCTGGACAGGTCTATAAGAAAAATCTGGCGATAATAGACTATCTTATCTATAAATCAGTTAACAGTCAATGCCTATATGCCAGAGAGGGGAATATGAGGAAGAGGAAACGAAGAGTGATGGAACAAAACCTAAAAATATTTGTCTGATGCCTATACCTTCTTAAGGACTATCTAGCATAATATCCCTTACAGGGACCAGTAGTAGATGTCTAGGGAAATGTATAAAACAAAGACACGTGTAATGATAGTTTCCCAGAATATTCTTCCAAGTTCCAACAACTGAGCCAAAGTGTTTTTGTATTTAATAGCCTATTAGACTAAAAAAAAGAAATACTGGAAGGAAAAAGATGACTTCTGGAATCAATGCAAACTTCTAGTCCCATACTACTTTCTGCAGTAAGTGCAGTAAAATACTCAGGCTACAGTGTGCATGAAAAACCTACCTCCTTTTGTTTTTGAGATGAAAGCCTGCTGGGTTTGTTGGAGACCCCACTACTTTTTGTCTTGGAATGATTAATCTCTGTTTCTTCCTTATTACTGTCTCTGTGTTTTCTTTCCACACTGGAGAGTCGTAATTGTTCTTAACTTCAGATGATCTTAACTTTTAAGATGATCAGGAGGCAAAATTTTTCTCTTCCCTTGCTCCAACTGATTGTCTTTAAGTTATTTTTGGTCTGAACTTGTTTTTGCTTGGAGTTTCTTGTTGAAAGTTTGTAGAAGTCTGCAGAAAGAGCCTTTCTTTCTCATCAGCTCAGGAAGAAAAATTGTTGCAGTACTAACAATGAAACTTGTCTGGTTTTATGGCTGAAGATTTCTGAGTTTTAGTGAGGAAAAAATATTTACTGAAGGAATTAGGGGTTTTTTTTAGTTCTGTGAGCCTTTGAAAACATTCCCTCATCCTTCTTTCTGGAGGCCTTCCATATTTTAGACTGCTGCCTAGAACATAAGTATATTGTTCAAAGAAACTTAAAAGTGATGTTTCCGCCCTGTTGACATAACCTAGTTCCAGTTGTGGAAATAATGATACTCTCTTTCACTCAATCCTCTGTAACCCCAGAAAAATAATTCTCTGACTATTTATTGCAAAGCCTACATAAGATTAGTGCAACTCAGTAATATAGTTGGAGTTNGGACAGCATGGTCGTGGTCATGCTGGGGACTGCTTGTAGAAGTCGATACTGAGCTTTGTTTAGGAAGTGTTTGGTCCTTTGTGACTTGTCTACATGGGAAAGCTTGTGTGCTGTACGTTAGGCTGTAAATTTATAGTGCATTAGCTGTTATATAGAAAATTCCATGTAGACATTTAGCGCATACAGAAAATATTTCCATTCAGCAAGGATTCCTGCGTGTTGAAGGTGCTGCACTCATTTATTCTTTGTGTGGTGAAATCATTCACACAGAGGTCGGTACATAGTAGCAAGTATATTATGAGCTTGGGTTCCTAAGATTGCCTGTTTTAATTTTCCCATGTATTCAAGGAAGAGGAAAGCTTTTTTTTTTTTTAATCCATTCTTCAAAACAAGCAGTGGAAAAACTCTTAATGTTGTCTGCACATGCAGGTCTCTAGATGAGCTCAAACCCACACCACACTTCAGCACCTGTTTATGAAGTAACTCAGGGCAGCAGGCAGTTTCTTAGTAGGTAGGTATATAAATTATGCAACTTGCTGTCATTCCTGGGAGTAAACAGGAAGTTCTTGCAGAGATCCTAATGTTTTTTTCAGAGGTTCATGGTGGTGCTCTTCTCACCTGTGTTGGTAACAGATTAGATAATCTGCTGATGTGTACAGCATAAAAACTTAAACTGTAAGGTGCAATCTGTCCACAAAGAGCTATTGCTTTATGGTGGAATAAGGCAGGGTAGTCTGTCGCTACCTGGCCTATCACAAATCCATGGAGAAATAGAGGACTTTGTTTTCCTGCTTGGGAAGTCTGGCACCTTTTAATGAGCAGTAAACTCACTTTAATATTAAAGCTGGGACGTTTTTATGGTTGAGTGTGTCTTGTGTATTCTTGGGGTGAGAGAATCATGCAGCAGCGCTGAGCCGTTCTGAGACCCAGAGGACAGAGCTGCTCGGTTTTACTTTGTGATTCTCCTGCCTTTAAGAGCGCACAGTGTGCTCTTATAACCATATGACTGTTCCTATCTGTGCATGTAAACACATAAATGAGCTGTTTTATACTGGCAATTAGATACTCCAGAGAGTTGTGAAGCTGTGAGATATTGCTTCACTTAGGGTGGTTGCAACTACTTGGCCCACAGCCTACGGCTTTGTTGCCTGCAATAGGTGTTAGCAAATGGCAATGCTAATGCGCTTAATGATATCATTACTAATCGGCAGCCTGGTCAGAACAATTGACCTTCATTGATCTTGGTATTTCTGCTTTTATTTCTTCCTCTGCCCTTTATGACAAGCTGTGCAAGCTATTTGCCTTTGAAAGGATGTAAGCAGTTATATTGTAACACTTTAATTTTAGTTTGACTGATTTATTTTAATGAACGGCATTATGAATTGTTTCTTTTTTTTTTTTTAAATCAGTGTGCCATGCGGAATTGAATGCCATCATGAACAAAAACTCAGCTGATGTGAAAGGCTGCAGCATGTATGTTGCCTTATTTCCATGTAATGAATGTGCAAAGCTCATCATCCAGGCAGGTAAGTAGTGCCAGCTTGATTTGTCAGGGTTGCAGTGCTGCCTGCTTGTTGGTATCTTATCACGGATGTATTTGATGTTAAATTGCTGCTGTTAGATCTAAATTAATTGCACTGTCAACCTCATAAGATGCTACTTGTGGGGTTTTTTTGCATGTGAATGGTGCCAAATTTTTCCAGTGCTAATTGCATCTTCTGTGATTCTAAGTGTGCTTCTAATTTAGGTTTGTAACTTCTTAGACCAGGAGCTGCCAAAGAACAACACAGGCTTTGCATATAATTACTGTCAATTTTACTGTGCTCTGACACATTGAATAGAGTAGGGCAGAAAGAAATAAACTTCCGCATGACAAAAGGTCTGTTGGGAGTATATACATGAAATTTTAATTTGAATGTGATGCATGGTAGATATTTGAAGATTTTAAAATATCTTTGCTCATAAATGTCATAAGACTTCTATGATCCTACTTTAATTATGTCTTTCATTACAACTGCTATAAATCTGTGCCACTGCAGCAAGTGTGCTGGCCTAAATGTGTCGCCTTTTTTCAGATTAGGCATATCTGCAGTAGGCTTTAGTTCCGTAAAAATCTCTGCTTTAAGGTAGCATATATTTTGCTCATTGAGTAAAGTCTTGCAATCCTAGCATGGATTGCTATTCTGGGGAGTTTCTCTCACCAGTGATGGCCACAGGAATCTAGGAAGAGAGCAGCAAACAGAATCCTTCTTTATTTTGGTCAGTAGGGTTTGAAATGAAGAGAAGCGAAGAGGGAAAGACGATGGTATTCTGTATTTGTGCTACATTTCTCTTATTTACAGAATCAAAATCAAATGGTCTTCAAAGCAGATTGGCTGCTTGTGCGCAATGGAGTCACTCATCCTTTTCCTTATGCACTTAGGTCAGCACTAAATTGCAATGTATTGATATTTATATTGTCTGGTAAATACAGTGAGGTGTTGGTAGGCTCTGGAATGCTTGTAACTTCTCTTGGGTCAAACTTTACACTTCTCCCCTGCCTAAGTAATTTAGGCATACATCATTCAACAATTTGAGACAGTGTGTGTTTATGAGGATTTGAACCTGTGACTGGGAGCTATTTACAAAACAGAGAGCAAAAGGAGAAAGCATCCTTTTATAGCTATGCATTTGGAAGGGGAATGGGATTTGGGGTTTAAGTTCTTTGTGGGGAATTTTATCTATATTAGAGAGGTAGAAAGATAAGTTTTCAATTACTTTTGCAAAAATGCTTAATTCCTAGTCTGTCTATCGTCTTGTGTTTTTGCCTGCGAGTTTTTGGTTCTTAGGTAAAAGTGGAGAAAAATATTTTCCAACATTTTTGAAAGAACTGTCTTCCAAAACAGCTCTACCTTATGTAGCCTTATTCTCAAGTACAGTCTATAGTATTTTAGGAAGTAAGGGTGTACCAGGGAGTTCTAGAGTATGTGACTGAATGCTGTCTTTTCTGATTTTGTGCACCAGTTTTTATATTACATTACTTTTTTTTTTTCCCTAGCATAATTCTAACATTTTTCCTATATGCCTTTTTTAGGCATAAAGGAAGTTATTTTTATGTCTGACAAGTATCATGACACTACAGAAATGACAGCTGCACGGCGGATGTTTGATTTAGCAGGTGTTATATACAGGTAAGAGAACTTTGGATTAACTTTATTTTTATTTTTGAAAGGAAAAAATGGTGTGTGAAAGAGACCAACTTTAGGGCAAAAGTTTTTCTTCTTTGCATCGTGCAGCNTGTATGCCTGCAAAAGATACTGGATTGACAGGCTGTTGCACCGTTCTTTTTGCCTTGTGTATGGTTAAATTTCAATTTCTTAACGTTTGTATGAGAAAATGGTCCATTTGGAATATTCATTTCGTTCCTGGACTGCAAGTGGAATTGCGAATGCAATGGTTATTTGCTACATTGTACTCAGGAGAGTCATCGCTGACCCTGCTTCAAGAAGGAGGCTAGACTAGATGACCTCCCGAAGTCCCTTACAACGTGAATTATCGTACGATCATATGAGTTGGACTGAAATGACCAATTGATTTTTTTTTTGTGTGTGAATTACCTGATCCTTATTAAAACTTTAGTATCTTTTTGTTGCAGTCAATTTGGGAAGGTGTCAAACCAGCCACCCATAATTAATTCTTGGTGCCTATAGCTATCCAGTCTTCTTTGGTTAGCTTTTCTTGTGAGAAAAGGATAAAACTTGGAATATTTCCCTTAAAGTAATGAGAATCTGAAAAATGTTTGAAGAGTGGTGTTTTTAAAGACACTGACAGAGACACCTAAAGACAATCTGTTCAACAGCTAGTTTGGTAGCAATAACATGCTGTGGGTGAGGCTAATTATGCAGTCAGGGAGGCTTTGCAACTCTAGAAAGTTTTACAATATTAATATAAAGGCTTCGAAAAATTTGCAAACATAACAATTCTGACAGATAAAATTTTAGGATGAAAGGAACCTACTGGGCTAAGAAACATCCATGAAAAAACACAGCAGTACTTGGAATTCACTTTTAGTCCTTCAGTGTATTTCCTGTCTACCAAGACTATTTGACTAAGAAGCATAAATCGTTCTCTTGCAAGTCAAACCTTGTAACTTCTCCAGGGTGAGAAATGTTTCTTGCATTCCACATTGCTATTCTGGACAAAGTATTCAGAGTTTCTGTGGTCAGCAGCATGTACTTTTCTGTGTTGACTGTTATTCATTCTTGTATTGATTATTAAGGATGTAGGTGGTACTTAATGAACCTCTTGAACTGAACTGCAGAGCTTAATTAGGCACTAAATCCACACTATTTGCATAATCCTTTGTTTACTGGTAGACTGGAAAATATATGCTCAGTCCCCGAATATCTTCCTTGCTAATTGCTGTAGCAGATGCTCTAATGATAATAAAAGGAAACATTTTGTGGCAGTATTAATTTTACAGTTCTAAAGTTACAATTTAAAAATTATTCCCTCTTAACTAGTTTGGTTTTTCCCCAGTATGATGCATAATGTGATCTATTCCCCTAGCACAAAAAATATTTTAATATACTGAGGCAAAGTTTGAAAGTGTTCTTTGAAAACTTGGCAGGAAAAAAGTGATCAAAATATTTATCAAAATGTATTCCAAATATCTTTTATGTATACATATATGTGTATATGCAATACATATACAGTATATGAAAATATTTTTATGGATACCTATATGTGTACCTATATCTGTAAGTATATATTAAAAGTGTTTGAAATATAAATATACATGAACAAAAATCCCAGCCCTGGTAACACAATGCCACCAGCTGCAGCTAAGTTGTTAAAAGTCCTTTGACTCCTTGGTAATTTATGAACTCCAATAGCCGAAGAATGTACAGGCTAACCCACCCCATGTGTCTTTTTTGTCTTAGTCTTTCTTGTCCAGGTTTTGCTCAGTGTGGTGCACTATAATTGGCTCCCATAGAGATGAAAACTATGTGAATCCAAGGAGGGGGTTTTTTTATTGCTTCAAAAATTTAGCTGGAGCTAAAGCAAGCAAAATGTTTTAACTACTCACTAACTAATATATGTGTTTTTCTTTATTTTAGGGAATTCAAGCCAAAGTGTAACAAGATCATCATCGACTTTGATTCAATTAACAGCAGACCAAGTCAAAAGCTTCTGTGAATTAAGTCTCATTAAGTCTCTAGAAGACTGTGATTATCCTTTTCTAAAAAGCTGCTAATGCCTTTCATCTTGAAGTTACTTGCAACTTTTTAATGGCTTCTGTAGCTAAAGTAGACTTCTGAGAAATCCAAGGCATAAAATGTCCCCCTCACTTCATCTTGTCATGGGGAATCTAAATCTACTTAAAATTTTTTAATGCCTTTATCAAAACTGCTTAAAACGTCTAGAGACATGTAGATGAGACAATATAATGTATGTAAGGAAAACTGTTCTGATTCTTGCTGTATTCATCACCACATGCCCTGATAGGCTGTCAGCATTGATTTAGACTCAGTGTAGCAGTAGTACTTATTGTAACCAGTAGTACAGTGGAATACGCTAATATATGTTGATCTCTCTATTGGATATGTGGATCTAAATAGTCGATCCTAATAAAGGACAAAAAATGTTATCCATGCAAATACTAATCCTCCAACTAGTATATAACACTAATATTTTAAAGGGTTATACAGCTTAAAGAATGTCTGATATTCTGCATGCGTTATCCAACAAATGAAATACTGATTTTTGTTTTAATTGCTATCTAAGACATACATGAGGAGGGGTGAGGGAGGAAGTTGTTCTGAGAATGGTCCATGCTGGACCAAGCTTTACAGGTACTTTCAAGTCCTTGTTTTCCCCAAGACTACAGAATTGGAGGGGGGTGAGGGAGTAAATCATTTGGTGCTCTACCTTTGGGACTCGTACTTGGAGTTGGTTTTCATGCGTAGAAGGAAATTATTTTATTGGTCTAAGCTGTTTCTAGACAGTCCAACACAGTTCAGTCTTAAAATCAACCTGTAAGGTAACTGAATCATTTTTTGTCCTCTGAGAGAAATTGGAGATAGTCAACCCATATCCATATCTGTGCCAAAAGAGGTAATTATTGTGTTAGCTTGTTTCCCAGTGCTGGCATAGTACCTTCATTTTCATAAATGTTGCCTAAAATAATATCCTTTTTAATTTTATCTTGAGATCTGGGAATAGATTTGAGTTCCTTTTCTCTAATTCGATTTTTTAAAATTAAATATGCCTAATGGCTTTGTTTAGATAACATTGGTGGTTTTGTTTTTTTTTTTTAAATGTGGTTATACTTCAATGAGCTTTTATTTTCTCTGTAAAAGCTTTTTTTCATATTTTGGGACATTATGTAATTTGGCTTCATACCAGTATTATTAAAGTCTTATTAAAATCCACTACATTGAAGTAGACTCATTATTATAATATTAAACCATGTGCATGGCTCCAGAGTGCTGCTGTTTTTGCAATCATATGCAAAGCATATTTTGTGCATTTGTGATATTACATAAAGTGTAATGTTCATGAACCATTTGGCTACTAAAGGGAGCATTGTAATGTATTATAAGATGTGTCCATTTATGAAGTAATTTCTGACTTTCTCTTTTTTTCCTACAACGGTTTTCCACCTCAAAATTGGTGTGTGGCTTACTGCCAGAAGAAGAAATTTGCACATATGTGGAGGGGAAGGGTGAAACCTGAAAAATTACTTTAATAAAATGTCACTAAAACAGCTTATGCACATCTTTTCCTTTGGCCTGAATTAATAAGTAGAAGCATCTTGAGTTATACTGGTCTGACAATGAGACAGAGGGGAGAGAAGCAGCAGAATTTTTGGTTTTGGCAGCAAATTGCTGTTTTCTTCATAGATAATTGCTGATCTAAGTTCAGACTTAAAAGATGTATGCATTGTGATTCTGGTTACTTGAAGTATTTTTATGTCAGGCCTTGGATAATGGGAATGTATAATGTGCATAAAAACTCAGGAGTTTTTTGAACCCGTGTCCAGGTGTTTTTAGGAATGTACTGTTTTTATAATGACTTTTTTTTCCGCAGGACTTTCCTGTTTGTGTAACAGAAGAGCAGTACTGGAGAATATGATAGGAATTTAGATTCCTTCCGATCAGTTTTTGATCTGATAGAGCCTCATATACAAGCTTTCAGAGTAATTGTCAGTTGACTCAGGCTAAGTAAGTGGGCTCTCTGACTTCCAGGGCAACTTTATGGAAAGGGAAGAAAAGCACATGCACAATCTTGAGACGGCACATTCTTAGTTTGAGATTAATCTTTTAGAGCAAATCTTAAAGAAGGTTTGACCCTTCCTTTGTGTGCATGCCTAGAAATCTGTATGCTTCTCGCTTTTTTTGTTTAGGAACGAAATAGTTCAGGACATAGTGCTTTGACTAATAAGCCAAAATAAGAAGCAAAGAATAATTACTAGAGGAAACAATGAAAACTGGTAAATATAATAAATTGTTTCTGCTCCTGAAGCTCAAGTTCAAGATGAATAGAACCATTTGGGCTGGACGGGCCTCCAGAGGGCGTTTAGTCTTACCCCTTGCTGAAAGCACAGTTGACTTACAAGTTAGATCCAGTTGCTCAGGCCTCGTCCACGTGAGTATCTCCAAGAACAAGAGATTCTGCAGCCTTTCTGGTCACCCATTCTGATACTTCACCCACCCTCACTGCGTCTTATTTTTTTTTTCTTCGGTCAGAATTTCCATTGCTACAGCTTATGTCTGTTGCCTCTCATCCTTTTGCTGTACATGTCTGACGAGTCTGACTGTCTGCTCTGCAACCACCCATTAGGTAGCTGAAGTCAGCAGTTAGTTTCCCCCCACCTTTAACCTTCTCTTCTCCAGGCTGAACAAATGCCACGCTCTCATCCTTTGTCATGCATCATGTGCTCCATCCTTTCACATCTTAGTGTCCCCTCACTGTCTGTCTCATACAGGGAGCCCAAAGATCACACTACTCCAGATGTGGTCTTACATAAGCTGACTAGAGGAGCACAAATAATCACTTTTGTTGACCTGCTGGCTACACACTCCCTAGTAGAGCCTGGTGTGTGGATAGCCTTCTGTGTTGCAAGGGCACATCATCTTGTCCACCTGGATTCCTGGGCCCTTTTCTTCCAAGGTGCCTTCCATCCAGTGGGCACCCAGCCAGCATGGATTTGTTCTGTTTCTGGTGCGCAACTTCACTGTGTTTCCATCAACCCATTTCTCCAGCCGTTAGTAATCAGCTGTTTGTACAGCTGGACTTTGAACCACTGACCACTACTCTTTCAGCCTGATGGCTGACCAACGTGAAACTTCAAAGGTCCCACTGTGGCCACCAGCACCACTCCCATGGTAAAGCACCTCCCCAGCCTGCTGGGGGAAGGGGAGGTGACTGCAAGCTGAGGCTTCACGAGGGATTGCCAGAAAAACCTGGTACAGGAAGCTGAAAGGAGACTCTGGGGAGCACTTTGGTAGTTACTTGAGCAGCATTAATTGGAGGAAGAAATCACATTCAAATAAAATGCTGAGATCCTATCCAGTTCAATATAACTCTGTCTTAAAGGTTAAATCTAAATCCTGCCATCATCTAGATTTTCCTTCTAAGTTTTATTCCATTCCCCTGTCAGAGAACCCAAGGAACTGGCAATCTTATTTACACAAATTTCATTTAAGAAGGGGTGGTTTCACAGGCTGGCATACTGAATGAGAGCATAATCTCCACCTTTGAAGCTTTGATCACTGACTGAGCATTTTATTGCTTTGTATATTAGGAACATTTTCATGAAGATAACAAAAGTATGCTGTGACCAGCACAATTGTTCTGATTTCCAAACTAATCTATAATAACATTAGCAATAAAAGCTCTTCTGGTGCATCACTCAGACTGAAAGCTCTGGGCGTGTAACTGCAGAAGCTGCAGTAGGTCATCAGCTGCCAAAAATGATTCTTGCAGGGATTTTAAGCTGTTACAAACAAGGAAAATAGACAAAAATTCTGACTTACCACTCCTGGCTTTTTCTCTCTGAAGCTGGATGATGGGAGTCTTTATGCAAGTGAGGTGGGACAAAGCACAGAGGCCTCACCTGATCACCCTCAAGCAGCAATTACACTGGGCTAGGTCTCACCCGGGGGCCTGGGATAAGTTTACGAGGTGTGGCTGGGGCTGTGGGGAGCAGGTGGGCTGTGGGGAGTCTGGAAGCTGCTGTCGAGCAGTGTGAGACTCATGAAGGAGCAGCAAGCAGTACTCTGTAGTAATCCAACAGGGTTGGCTTGGGTTTTTGCTACACTGGGAGCACTTAAGGATGAAGTACAGAAGTGACCACAGCTGAAAGGCCATTTATTTGCAGCTGTTTCTTCTCAGTTGTAGGTAAGAAAAGGATTTATATAGTACAGGGCTGGAAGTGTGAGGTACCAACTCTTTCTCTCTTCAGTGGTGATGGCTCAAAGGGTTTCCTCCACTAAAGCCTCTTTTAGCAGATTTCTCTCTTCCTTCCCTTTAAAATCTAGGTTTATCTAATGTAAAACTCTCTGATTTGAGAACAGAAGGGTAAAACTTGTTTCAAGTGCATAGTCTGCATCTGCTCCATGTTCTCAGCCTTGGGAACTACTGAAAGGCACACAGTGGAAAAGCATTAAACAGAGCTGACTGTCCAAGAAACCTTGTATGAAACCTTTAAATCCATGTTTCCTTGCTTTTACACTGAAGTCACCTGTTTACTTTCTCTGGCTTGAAGGAAATGAGGGAAGAAAGGAGAAAAAAAAAAAAAAAAAAGGATTTGTGAACTGTCTCTGCCTCGTTCAAAAAAACATCTTCCCCAGCATTTACAGCTCAGTTAAACAGCAGCAAAAGCTTTAATGAAGCGTGTGGTGAATCAAGCTATGGAAGAGTGCAGCATTTTGCTGGAGTAGGAGCTTAATCACAGCAGCTTGCTTCCTAACGCTGCTCATCTTCAGGAGCAGCAGATTTACGTCGTTCGAATGCTTCAACGTGTTGATGCGGCTGGGCTTTGAACCCCTTCCCTGCTGAGGAGGTATCCCAGAAGGAAGGTGCCTTGGGCAGCTCCATGCCTGTGAGGCACCACCAGGTAATTGGGGCACGAGGGCTGCTGCCTGTCGCTCTGAATAATGAACAAGAAGGGCACCATCTTTCTGTGAACTGTGCAGCAGAAGGGCAACGCTTAAAACGGAGATATATGTGACAGGGTACATGAATTACAGTGATTTGTTTTGTGTCCCTGCCTGATTTTTTTTTTTTTTTTTTAGGAGAAATTAAGGAGCAGGGGAATAAGAAACTGCTACTTCTCTCTTGTATGCTTTAAGGTTTGTGCTGGAAAACCTGGCCTCTGTCAGGGCACTCCTTCTCATCCAAATATGAGGCAAAAAAAAAAAAAATCAAGCTTGACGTGCTGGATTTTTAGTTGTTGACATTATTTACTGTGCTCTTAACAAACGGTGCCCTAAGGAGAATGAGAATAATGTGCTCCAGCAGCAAAATATGCATAATAAAGAAGCAATTGCCTACGGTTTCCTGGGATTTCTTACTCCGTGCTCTCCACATCCCTATTCCTTCATTGTTTCAAGCTAATATGTATTTCAATTCTGCCATGCAAATATTCAGAAGGGCTCCCTGCACCAAAGGAGAGGAAACGAAATATATTCAAATCACTGCTTCAGTGGCATAAGTTGTGTCTTGGTTTGCCAGAGACTTGGGTACATTATTTAGTTGGCTGTATAACTCTGCTGTTCCTGCTTGTTGACTCGTGCTGAAGTCTTTTATGTGGCATATCTTGTTGTGAGCGGGGTTTTTTTCCTTCACTGTTCAATCAACTCTGACTGCTAATCAGAATGTTGCTGGGTAAACAGGACTGATTAAAATTAAAATTTTAATTTTGTGTTGTAAACAATATGGCACTTTAATATTTGTACTGTTATTAAAGATACTAATAATAATGCATCTAGTGTTTTGTGGTACAGTTTTCATGTTTATTTCTTGAAGCACTGACAAGTTTTGCTGGAGAGCTTCACATTCAGATGCCAGGATTTTGTATTCCATGTATTCCCTTTTTCAAGGGTGACTACCTATTACATTGGATATGGGTATCCTATTTATTCTTTCTGGTTTTAAATCTCATGGGGAAGAAATGTTTCGGTGACAACTGGGGACATTACACTGTAAGAAAGAGCCATATCATGAATGATGGTTCTATATGAACCTACTCATTGCTGTTAATGTTGTTTATCTGTCTTCCAGAGGAGAAAAAACAGAAGCTAGTTAGGTGTGGAAACACCTTGAAAGAGTGTTGGCTGGTACTTGGAGACTTGCCCTGAGGAAAGGGACAGGGGAGACTAGAAAGTCCTCGACAGCAAAACAAATTTGTGATGGGATGTTGAAGTCTGAGGACGAAAGGAAGAGCGAAAAGGAAGCGCATGTTTGCACAAGAGGTCTGTCACCTATCAGGCCCTTCAAAGGCAAAGGAAGGTGTATGGAAACAGGGAGGGAAAGAACTTCCCTGTGATTTGGAGAAAGAACTGGAGTAAGAAGGAGGGTGGAGAGCCTGAGTATGTCAGACAACCCTGTTCTAAATTGAAGGAGCTTTTCAAAGTGGCTAGGGAACACGTGCCAAAAATCTATGTTTCTCTTGTGCTAACTAGAGTAATTGTCTTTTGAAACTGATAGGCTTCGTAAGTGCTTCTAGTGTGCCTGGCCACTAACAGGTCACTGCACAGCACCTACATGGTTAGTTTATGGGAGTACACTGAAATTACTGTGTAGGCTTGACACAGCTGGACTACAGCCTCTGCTCCAGGGAGTCCCATGGACAGCTGGTAACCTGGGGGACTGTGAGGCAGGGTGACTGTATCCCACTGATACTCAGATCTCTACTCCGAAAATAAAACTTACCAACAGCTTTCAGAGTGCAGAGGCTCCTGGTGATTTCCAGGCGTATGTTTTGACTGCTGCCTTCTCCTTCCCTCCCTGCTCTCTTGCATCCTCTCACTGTCTCTTCCTGCAGCCCCCGTCATCTCTTCCACAGTTTCCTTCCCTCCAGGGATTTGCAGAGATGTGAGCAAGAGAGCTGCATGGCAGAAGTGGCATGAACACGGCAGAAGCAGCATGGGTCATTGTTTACCTGGCAGGGCTGTGGGTCTCCGCTCCTTCCACTCCCCCTCCCTGAAATATGGGGTCTTTCAGCACTATAGCTGCCTCCCTAGGGTCATGTTGTGTGGAGCAGAGTGGGAGCCACGGTGAGCATCTCCATCTGAGGGATACTTGTCCTCTCCTGGGGTGACACCATGGCATGGCTCAGGTAGGATGGCTCTGGAAATAGGATGTCCCTGCTGCTCTTCCCCTCATTGTTCATGCTGGCTCATCTCTTTGGCTGGAAATGCTGCTGCATGAGTATGGGTGAGCCAGGTGAGTGCCCAGCAGGATACATGTCCCTGGGGTTGGGCCTTTGGGATCCTAGACCACCTAGGACTGACTTAAGCCTGCAGGAAAGGTCACTGATGTCTGGGATGGTTCTTGCTATGAGGTATAATAGAACAGTACCTTCATGCATTTGGTTTGAATAAAAACCTTAATAGACTGATCCCATTGTTCACTTCTGGCCAGTTCCTTTTCTTTTCTGTTGATCATAGCTTAGAGTGCAAGAAAAGCATCCTTTGCAGTGAGCTAGAAAGCCCATATAAGTAAGTGTGTGTATTCCCCTTGCAGCTAAGGTGACTAGAGTACTACATATTTCCTGTTGATGACAGAATGTAAAATATGTGCTTAACTATCCTTTAAGTCAGTGGGGCTAAAGCTGACGATGTGCTCACATCCTTTCATGACCCGAGGTCTATAAAGAGATGGAGCCTGACGTCCCTATTGGCATTCAAATAACGCCTTCCTGACAAAGTCTGTGAAAACACAGCTTTACAGCTCAGTAATAAACATTCCAATTTGAGATTCCGCCCTCAAGTGGGGGCTACACATTACCTGGATTTTAAATGCACTTTTGGCTCAGGCTGATGTAACTAAGGTGTTCTTTTACATATCCCACGGGGGGGAGGTAGGAATGGACTGGGGGAGAGCAAAGGAGAGCTGGTTCAGGTCACAGTCTTCTCTAATGAGTAACTCTCTATAAAAGTCAAAATAGCTGTGTGGTACTGGAGCTTCACCATATTTGTTTTATTTTGTAAGGTTAAGGCACAACTACCAGGTTGGGGCATGCAGAACTGACTGATTTCACCTCAGGCGGAGAAGGAATATCTAGTAAGATGAATGAAGTTTCCGAGAATCTGGCGTTCAAGAGAGAGCATGCACTCACACACCCAAATGTGTTTTCTTTCTAAGGACAAATCTCCAAAAGAGAGGGCAGATGCTGATAACGTCAGGGGTGGTGGTGGTGGTGGAGTGGGGTGTTGCCTTTTCTTGGTTTCCTTTTATTTCTTCTCCCATAGAAATCTTCTGGTCTGGGTGCTTAAAACTATCTGGCAGTAATGTTTATGAGTTTCCTCACCCATGTCATTTTTGCTGACTACAGAAAAAGAGTCCTTTCCAAGGTGCGTGCCTATACACATGTAGCAGACACCTCTCATCCCCACTCTCCTCCGCTGTGCTGCCCAGGAGTGCAGGCAGATTGGGTAGTAACATTCAGATGTGAACAGCGAGCACTGCAAAAAGCATGTCAGCCTATATGAGTTGTCTGTTCTGATTTGAAAAAATCTGTTGAAGGACGCAGCGGGGGAGACAGGCTGTGGAGAGGAGCTTGGGAGACCAACATCTAAAAAGGCAAGCCTCTCGAAAGAGCCAGGAGTTGTATTTAGGGAAGGCAGATTGATCTCCTTGTTGTCAAGCAATGAGACTTGACAGATGAGCAAAGTTTAAAAAAAAAAAAAAAGTTTATCTCTACCCCAGAGATAATGTTAAGGCTACTGAGAAGTAGAGAACGAGCAGAAAATACATACTTCAAGCCTCGCTGCTGTGTGTTGCAGGGTATGCATATCTTGGATTTCAGTTTCTGGGAGGAAACTACAAAGTTGAAGGACACTCTGCCTGCCCTGGGGGCTGAGCAGCAGCCAGTGTGTATCACCCCAGCCAGATATTTGCATTGAACCTTCTGCACCAGAAGGGAAGATGTGAAAACTTTAAATCGCTCTCCCTCTGGCTGTGCTGAGGGTTAACATCTATTTCTTCTCAGCTAGTGAATGGGCTCACAAGGCAGGAGTCTGCAAGCTACGGGGAGGCTTTTTGTAGTTGCCCCTCAGCGTGCTGCCTGAGCCTGGGACAAATAAAAGCAAAAGTAGCGGGGACTCCGAGGGGCTCAGTGACTTTTAGCTGCTGGCAGAGAAGTTGGATTTTGCTTGCAAAGTGTAACTAAGGAGTGACTTGAGAGATGCTGGTGGAGATGCTATTAGGGCTTGGAGAAACATAGTGAGTGAGATATTCCCAGTGCTCCTGGCTGCCATGCTCCGACCACCCTTTGACCAGAACTGTGCCTTGGTGGCTAGTGCTCTCCTGTGGGACCCCTGTAGCTCTGCTCCCAACCCTGCCTTTCACTTTAGCCAAGTTTCTTGATCTCATTGTGTGCATGTGTTTCTCTCCCTGTGAAATATCTCCTTGCCTTTCAGATATTGGAAAGAGGGATCACAGATAATGGTGAGGGCTTTATAGTTATGACTGTCTTCCTGCATCTCTATAGGTCACGCATGTTACCATTAAATCAAAATATTGCAAAGACTTGCCTGCGAGTCACATCAGGGTTCCCTGGATGAATGGAGTCTACAGTTCTCTCTGCCTACTCCACTGCTTGCTTCTGGACATTTCTCTTCTGAGATAAATTGAAATCCCTGGGTCATAGTCTGATCGAGTTTATCTGAAAAATATTTTTTGTATAGTTACAAAATGAGAAAACTTGTTCATCCAAAACCTCTTATTAGAAATGGCTTTAAACCAAAGATAACACATTCTTCAAATGATTTTTAACAAGGCACAGGTATCAAAATCCACATCAGACTGTGAAGTAACTCAGCCTTGTATGGTTGTGCAGGAACATTGCACTAAATTGCTGTACCTACTGATGAAACAAATAAATTTTGAAACTTGGTATTTTCTTTGTTATTTCTTCCCTCCTTACTAGGTAGATTTTTATTATATCTATAATTCTTTGATGTTAGACATTTTACTGAAAGTAATACCTTACCAAGGTTTTTTTATTGGAGAAATCTACCACTTAGAATTCTCAATTAGCGAGTTTTAAAGTGTAGCTTAAAGAATTGCAAATTAAGATGGCTTTTGTTTCTGTCACTCTCTGAAGTCCTGAGTCTTGTTCTCATTGAGTAGCAGATAATATTTGAAAGACTGAACACATTTAAATAAGTGGGGACATTTTTGCCAAGAGGGCTTGGAAGGGAGAGGAACTGAGTGGGTTATCTGTGTGGGTGATGAATCAATTAGATAAAGCTTTAGGTTTTGTTTATGGAGTTGCCTAAAAGCATAGCCAAAGAATAAAGCAGTTGATTTCTCTCTTTCTTATTCCTTATCCTTTAGTCATATGCTTGCGACATCACATACAATTGGTATCCATGGAAATTATATCATAGCAGGAGCAGCTGATGAACTCTTGGGAAATAAAGATCCCATTTTCATGCAAATATTCTAAATAGCAGAGGTGAGGAAGAAAAATGATTGATAAATAGAATTATTTCTTTCTTAGAATATATTTCAGTATTTTCCTTGAGGCAGCAGTAGCTTTTTGAAATTGTGTTCTTACTGAACACAAACTTTCCTAGATCTGTGTGTGTGTGTATGCAAGTTGTGATGAATAAAGCAAAGTTTAAAATAATGCACATTGATTTTGTGATGAAATATTCTCGATACTCCTTGTGTAATTTAACTTTATTGTCAGAATACAATCCAATAACCTCAGAAAGAGCAGGCACCTTTCTTTTAAAAGCTAGATTGAAAGAGATGTGAATTGCTTGCTAGGAGCTGGACACTGGTGATTGGTGTAGTCTTCCATGTCACATGCAAGCTGTCTATCCGTGCCCCCTCAACAATGCACTAAAACACTTTCTCTCTGCTCTTAAATGAGAGCAGCATAGTATTCAAAAGACTACTCTTTCTGTAGTATTTGTATTCCCAATTTTAGAATTTACCTGCACTGATATGAACACTTGCTTTCTGCCCTGCTGTCGGCACATTTTAATGCAAGCTCCTGAAGTGGGATGGTGCTCCACTCTGTGTTTCTGCACAGGCAAAGGTGAAGATTAAGGTCCTAAATTGGGCTTCCTGAGTCCTATTTCTCTTGAAAACTATGGATGGAAGCTTCAGTGAAGTAGAGGTTATTATAACACCTCAGATAGATAGATAGCAATAGTGGGAAACTTGCCATAAAGAAATGCAGTTTCTTGACAAAAAATCCCTCTAATGCTCTTTTGACACACACATAGAGCACCCTTCCTTCATTTTTTTTTTTTATTGGTTTGGTAATCAAGATCCTCAAATCCCTTCCTGTGCCACTTTCTAAGAATGCTTATAGGACAGAAAGACGTGCACCAGTTGTGTGAGCTGGCTCTCCTCCTAGGTCTCTTAAGCAAGACCTTAATAAATGTGTTGCAATAGTCACATACATTAACCATCTCTAAATTTAAAAAAATAAAAATAATTTATACAACAAAATTGTTGCCTTGTACATAAATCTGTAATTACCTCTCTACTGTGGTCATTAGATCCTCAGTTACTAATATGGCAAGCACCGTGACACTGGTGCTGAAAAAGGTAGTGCATGAACACGGGGGGATTGATGCCAGTCACTAGAGCTGATGGGGTTTTGATCCATTTGGTAGGCAAGACCTTCATTAGGGGAGTTGTCTGGAACATTGGAACCGCCTACAATCTAATCAAATACACATATGGTCCATTTAGCTGGATACTCTAACAGGGATCAGCATTGTATTCTTCAAATCAGTGCTAAAAAAATCCTGATTTGACGAACAAATACATAACAGTATATTATGAGGATTGTCTTCCTGTAAATTCATGCAGTTACTGTTTGGTTTATATTCTGCATCACAGTTGGTTGTCTCTAGGTTACGGTTTGGTGTAGTCTATTTAAGATGTACCCTAGTCATCTGAAGGTAAAGATATTCACAGCTGATCCTTAGTAGGAAAAGGAGACAGGGAGGGAAAGAGGGTTGTTAAGTCCCATTGACTTTTTTCCTTCATGTCTTAGACTGTGGACAAATCAAGGTCAAACATTTACTAACCAAGGTGGTACATGAAACTGATGTGGCTGAAGTGTGGTGATTTCTCTCATCAGTTGTGTCTGAGGAAGGTATCACATTCAACAGTGTTAGACTTCCCAGCATGAATGAGGAGTTAGCTGGGCTGATGGGGTTTTCTGATGAGCCTTTCTCCAGGCTCAGACAGGTAAATGCCTCTTAGACTGGGTGCATTGCAAGACTTCTTAACCACTCTTCTGCCATTCTAGACCTGGATACAAGACAGATAGATAAGAAAGTTACTGTATCTGGAGAAAAATCATCTCAAACACAGAAAGTCCCTGAGAGGGAGAAATTTTAGAAAAACTTATTAAGTAGTGTAAGAGTTAGTCAGTAGTACACAATAGGTGAGTTTGCAATGGGATACAGTAGCTCAAAAAACAAGCATGACTTTTGGACTATGTCTGTCATGGAGAAGAGAGAAGTTATCTCTCTTCACAGGACTCTTCTGCTAGGTGTTCTGCACACTGTTCAGTGCTAGGGTCCTGCCTAGGGCAGTTTCTGCTTTGAGTAATACAGAGAGGGTGTAACAATGATTAGGAACCTGGGATGAGGGGAAAACTTGAAATGGGTAACCTCTTCAAATGATGCCTAAAATGGCACTGAGATGTTTCCAAATATTTGAAGTTATAGGGAGGGACTACTCAGACTGTAACTAGGGACAGTATTTTAAAATAAAGGAAGGGGGAAAATTAAATATTTGGAGGAATTTTGTTCTGATAGCATCACTGCAACCTGTAACGGCAACAACACAGCTTTGGGGACTAAACCACTGTTGAACAAAAATCTCTGCAGTTTGATTTATGTTCCAAACTAACAGATACTTGAGGGTTTTTTCTTTTTTTTTCTTCTCTCTTTTTTCCTTTTCCTTTTTCTGCTGCTGTTCAGTGGAGTGATGTACATAGAATAGAATAGAATAGAATAGAATAGAATAGAATAGAATAGAATATTTCAGTTGGAAGGGACATACAAGAATCATCTAGTCCAACCACCTGACCAATCAGGGCTGACTAAAAGTTAAAGCATGTTGTTAAGGGCATTGTCCAAATGCCTCTTAAACCCTGACAGGCTTGGGGCATCAACCACCTCTCTAGGAAGCCTGTTCCAGTGTTTGACCACCCTCTCGGTAAAGAAATGCTTCTTAATGCCAAGTCTGAACCTCCCCTGGTGCAGGTTTGAACCATTCCCATGGGTCCTATCACTGGATACCAGCGAGAAGAGATCAACACCTGCCTCTCCACCTCCCCTCCTCAGGAAGCTGTAGAGAGCACTTATACGCTCGTATATATCAGGCATAGGCTGATATAACAGAAAATGTTGGCACGAGTATTTGCTTAGGAGGGATTTTGTTTCACACCATGTTGACTTGTCCCTGCTACAGTGAACATGTTATCAGGGTTTCCACTGCAATCCACATCTTCAAGAGTCTGTAATTTGTTGCAATAAAAACTTCCATTCTGAAATTTCCCTCCTGTCGTGTGAGCCCTGCGCAGAGCAGTTGTATGTTTAAAATACTTATTTTAAATGCTTTCTAAACTAGACTACCAGGACAACTGCTGATGTTTGCACCTGCAAGTATTTTTCCTGCAGAAGAGTTTGACCATGTGGTGCTTGTGACTCATGGTGGGAAGAGGCAGCATCATGACCCAGGGATGCCAAATGTCACCTGTGTGATACAGGTCAGAACTATTGAGTATTTAATAAAACAGGTAAATTGCCCCAATTGCTTTGATAATAAAGTGACTGCTGAGCCTGCCAAGTAAATAATTAATTTCCAGTACATATTCGGCTCTTGTGGCTGGCAGCCACCTTTGTTTCACGGACCATAACTGGTTGGCACTATTAGGCTAAGGCAGAAGCCTTCAAATAGAGATTAACAGGCACATTAACTTCTAGCACGTAAATAATCTGCATTCTTTAAAAGGTTGTGTGTGTATTTACAGAACAAAATGCCATAGTATGCCCTTCTAGCCCTGCCTCACTAGTCTTTTGTGTACCAAGATCACTTGGCCCTCTCTGCGACCGGTGTTTGTAGTTGTGGCTAATCTCCCTATCGTTTTCAAGAGTTGGTACGATGGCTTTCTGTTGCTTCCACTTGTTGGGCAATACTCAGTGCACCCCAGCAGGGATATTTTTCTTCTTTTAAAGAAGAGAGGTAGGAGTGAGAGGGTGGTATTGAGGTGCTTTGGGGGTGCCACTTCCACAGCTTCAGCCATGAAGAGGGACGGGCCAGCACAGCTGACATAGTCAAGGAAAGAAATGTGTGCATGTGCTGTGTTTGGGTTTTAGTCCCTTACCTGTAAATGGAAGTAATACCAATTCTACTCACTTGTGTGAAGAGCTATTTTGGTCAGTCCTACTGTCCTTTTAATTTCAAAACTCTTACGAACAGGTGTTTCTGTGTCTAGGGTCCCTGCCACCATTGTCAAATATGTCACTGATTAAAAAACAAAAAACAAAAGCAAAACCACCTCTGCTTCCTAAACTCTGGGATCTGATGTTGTGTCTTTTCTTTACTCCACCCATCACGTGCCTGCAGATTCACAGTGCAAAGTCAAAGGGGAAGAAACAAAATTATACTGAAGACTCAATAATATCCACCTTGCCTTCGATTCCCTTCATGCTCTGTCACAACCCTAATGTAATTTAAGACGCCTAAGTGGTATTCATGGATATGCTGGCTGGTGCTCAGAATCTTAGGGAGCCTTTTAAAAAATTTATGAATTTGTAATATAAAACAGGTAGTTGCATGAGCCAGTTAAAGCCATGCTTACTTTATAATGGAGAAGTGGCAGTGAATGCAGTATAGCTTGCAATATCCAAGAGGGATATGTACTCACCTGTGATTAACCTTCCTTGGCCATTAAATGTCACAGTTGGTGCGTACACATGGAGCAGAAAGAATATATATTTGTCAGTAAAAAGGTGGCTGAATGAAAGAAGTCATGAAATGACATTTTTCAGTAGGTTTGTCATAGCTGGAGCATGGAGGAAAATTGCTTTCTGTAAATCTTGGCCCAACAGAACAAAACACACATTTCTTTCCAGTTGGGAAACCATACTCATAGACATAATGAAAGCATTGTGCGCTCTGACTTTTGCAAACTCTGATAGAAACCAATCTGCAATCTTGACAGACATGATCTTTTGCAGGATGCACTGTTCATTTACAGCAGCTAGAGACCTCAATTAATTTATGAACGAGGACAGCAGGCTGTGAACTCCCAAGCTTAGCCTAGGTGGAGATGTCCCTGTCTGAATTTATGTTCTGGTAATTTAAAAAGATTTATACAAAGCTTTTCTTTCATTTTGAGAGTAGATTAAAATTCTAATGGAAACCATTTGTATGCATTTGTTGAATTGAATAATATTTATTGCTGTATGAAAAGAGGAGAAAAAAAAAGAAAGAAATGCTGAAAAACTTTGCCAGCAATAAAGTTAGTGAGGCAGGAATAAATAGGTACAGAGGCAGAAAGAGCCCAAACCAGAAAGTAATACTTAGCAGAGCCTGTTGAAAACCCACGGTTTTATAAAAGCATAATGAAAGCAATTTACACCTGTTTCTGAACAAATAGAAAATAGGCTGCTGCCCACTGTGCATGGTCTCTCAGTTCTTTAACTCATCTGGTGAGATACTTCTTAATGCTCGAAAAAACCAGCCTCATTGTGGACATGTTTTTTGCAGCTCAGAACATGCACCCTCAGTCTCGTAGGGCTGTAATTTTTTTGAGGGGTATGATGGTCACACAACCTATTCATTTGCTCCTGGAAAGACTTTTTGAAAGCTCATAGATGACTTTAGAGCAGAAATCCCATTGAAGGGGAAGATGTTATTAGGACTTATGTTTCTGGACCTAGTTAACTCATAACCTTTGCTCCAATATGACTGTTTTGGTTGGGGTCAAGCTTTTGGATTTTCTTTTGATGGAACAGTTACAAGCACCACACATCACACAGGGGCGTGTGCCAATACAGCATGACTATATACAGGAGGAGGAGCAAACTAGAAGAATACGTATCCAAGAATTACTATAATTTCACTTGGCAGTTGTCTTGTCTGAGTTGTGATCAATAGAGTTAACCTGTGAGAGTTTTGTATGAAAAGGAGTATGTAAATACTTGAGCTGTTCCTGAAAAAACTTCTTTGTGAGAGAAATTTACTTTTATTAGCTGACTTGGTAAAGAGAATGCATGTACTCCTAAAGCTATCGACAGTGCACACAGATGCAAAAGTATTCTCCTTGAACGCCTCAGAGCTGGGATCCTGTTTCCACATCTGAATGTAAAAGTCCAGGCAAACTGTTGGCATAACACAGGTACAACAATGCAGATAAGCTAAAGTAAATGTTAGTAAGGACTGCAACAAGTTCAGCTAACATGCTGTACAGCCATGTGCACCAGAATAAAGGAAGGGGTGTCAGAAGGGAAGGTAATACTGAGGAAGGAGCCAGCTCTCAGTGGGATGGGCTGTGGAGGGCAAGAACACACTGGTAAACTAGTAAGATTTGAAAACATTAATTCTGCATGGTCTTAAGTTAGTCTTTATGATGCATATTCTCCTGAAATGCTCAAACATATCTGGGGAAACCAATATAAACTAATAAATTATTGTGTTTCTTTGGGTATTCCTCATGCCAAATCTCTGAATTTAATTCCATCAGTCTCAAGATAAAGTGACCCTTGATGATAAATACCTGGAGTATAAATGGAGAACTAATGCAGGATATAGACATCTTAAAATGATCAGGGTTAGCTGTGATAATATTAATGTGTTTTAAAGGCTGGCCAAATTAAACTTAGGAACAATTTCTGACATTTTTATTCACATTAAATAGTATCTTGTTTTATCCGCAATTCCACTGATGAACTGTTAATTTCTAGTATGAATTTCATCCATGAAAAACAGGGGTCACAGAGCATAAAATAATAGGAATCTCATTAAAATCAATATTCTTTTAATTAATTTCTAAAAGACATCAGCCAAAAAGATGAAGCACTATCCTTTAAAGTGTATCCATATTTTGATAAACTTTAAAAAAGGTAAAAACTGGGCTCATTTTTACAAGTAGTTGAGCATCTAGGCCAAGTTTTTCAGAGGAGCAAAGTGGCTCAGGCGCAGACTCAGTTTGATTCCTGTGCCCTAACTCAGTACATCTTGATGGCATTACTTGAGCAGCTGCTAATTTTGAACAGGATAGAAGAACTGAGTCCTTGATAAATTACCAGCCAGCCAAGCTATCTAAAAGCATTTCTTTTCTGGGCTATCCTGTGGCAAAAGCATGCATAAATCACTATCCCTTTATTGTATGGCCCCCTGGAATGTAGATATTTTCCTTCTGCCTTTTATCTTAACTTACGTTTCATTGAACTATACAGTGAAATTTTTTGGGGGGGTGATGGTAAATTAATACACTGCATTTTCCTGCCACACACATTCTTCATTGCCTTTAGGGATTTCATTTGACAAAGGCCTCGCTAATGGAAATGCAAATTTTCTACCTGTCATAGAGTACTTTTGGCTCTGCTGTTTGTCAGAGCAACACATTCCTCAAAAGCGTCGTTACTTTGACTTCGCAGAAGCCAGGGGAATTGTGTCTCTACCTACCAGGGCTCTGTTTGACCTAGCAGACAGTAAAGAACATATTTATGTAAATTTGAAAGAGAAATATTAGCCTATTCAGTTCTCTGCTATAAATAAAACCCCACATAGATTGAAAGCCTTATTAAGCTTTGATTTATTGTAGCCAGTCATCCATTTCCTGTTTAGTAGTTTTGTTGCACTTTAATAGACAGCAACTTCTTTCATTTTCTAGTGATACATTAGTGATTCTACTTCTGATAATATTCCATCTATCTAATCTTATCTTCTGAGGGTTGCAGAAAACCTCGTGCATGACAGTGGAGAGATCCTTGGGCTACATGATTTAGCAGATTAGAAAATGTCCTTTGTCTTTACTGTTCCACTCTAAATAGGGCAGACAGCCTCACCAAATTTTTAGTAGTGGAATTGTCCAACACAAATATACAAACTTTTAAGGCAGGGAATAGAGAAATGAGCCTCCCTGTTGCCATACTCATACAAGAACTGAAAAAAATAAAATGCTTCATATCCTCAAGAGAGGATATCCACAAGAGAAAACCTTTTCATTCACTTTTCGAGAATTTGCACTTTTGTTACTATCTCAATCTCAGTGGCCACAAAAGGTTGTGTTTACGGCAAAACAGTAAGTGAAATCCTCATGTCTTTCTTTTTAAGTAGTCTGTAAAATTCCCAGTGACTAGGGAGATCCAGGAATTTGTGTGCCGTATGTTAGTCCAGCTGAACAATACTAGCAGTATATTTTTACATAGCCGACATCCATGTTTGACAGCCTTCCCTAGTGCACTTTCTAGCCTACGCAATATGTTTTCTAACTCTTCTCCCTCTGAAACCAATGCCCTTGAGTAATCACAGTTCTTTTTTTTTTAATCCTGCCCTCTATTTTCTCTTTTAATTTTGTCTAGTTCTTTTCTTTCCTGGAGGGCTGTACTCATTCCTGTGAAATTGTAGCATTTCTTCACCTCCTGTCCTTGGGTCTTTCTTCTTTTCCTGATCCACTCATCCTTCACTAGTGCCCTTTACAAAGCCTCTCTCACTTACCATCTGTGCTTCATCTCAAAGAGCTCCTTTCTTTCTCTTCCACAGTTTGGCTCTTGGATGAAAGAATAACTAGGGAAACTCATGGCTAGTGCTAATACCTCACACCGGTAACTTCTGCAGTTCACATTTTCTGTGTTCAAACCAGGTTCCTTCATTTAGAAAATGAAATGCCATGGTGTCACTCCTGCCTGAACAGGCAGGTGTTTCTTGTTGTCATTGACTAAGTTCCTGTTCCAAATTTTAATGACTGAAGAATAAAGGAAAGGAGCTGAATGCCCAACACATATGGGCACAGGTCTTATGGTACAACAGACAGTAAAAGATCACTTTTAACTACAGTTTTTGCATGAGGAAGATCTTCACAAACACAGATTCTTCCCTCTGCACAGACCAGAAGAGACCGGCAGCAGCCAGGGCTGCTGCTCTTTGTGAAGGCAGGCAGTGGTTTCGAAATGTTCCTTTCTGCAAAGAGACAATTCTACTGAAATGGAGGATGTTTTCCAAGGCTGGAGTTGCAACAAAGTATTTACTTAGCTGTAGAGATCATAATGTTCCATGGTTTATTTGAATTATTAAAATGCAATACTGCACAATAATCATTATTGCAGAACTTCAAAACACTTACTGACAATGCGGTCTTGGCAAAGTAAGTACTAGTCTTTTTAATGGATAGTTGTCATAACAGAGAAGGGGAAACCTGTGCTTCAGACTAAGCTGCGCTTTCCAAAGGGGCAGAAGGTATTGATTGTAATATCGATTCCATACAGATTTTTGTTGTTGCTCTATATTTTAAAAATTCCACACACACACACCCCCCATCCTCTCTCAACAGATCAGATGTCACTTCACTTTTCTTTCCTTGAAATAACACTGGAAGCGGATTGTTGACAGCTTCGGGCTTCTGCACAGTCAGCATTATAAGAGAACAGTATAGACATGAGCAAAAGTCAAATGGTCTCCTAGGAGCTCCAACCCATTAAAACAATTGCTAAGGGCGCAAGAGCACAATAAACATCTGCGGTTTGTCTCCCCAGCATACCACATGCCTTTCAGTTTGCCTCTGCTTGGAAATGGGCTTGAGCTGTCTGATTGGACCCAGATGTGAACTTGCAGAGTTCAAGGCTTTTCAGAACTTGGATTTTGGTTCCAGGCTGAGGCTGGGAGTCACTGTAAAGTTAGGTTCCAGATCAGCACTCTCTCGGATTTGACAATGCTTTTAGAATACTTTTTATTTTCGGGTCTGCTCTGCTAGGAACTGCATCTTTGCAAGCACCCTGATCTACTGGACAGTCCTCACTGGAACCAAATACTGCAAGGAAGAAAGTAAGCACCTTCATAAGGTTCCCCGTGCAGGCTGCCTTCCTCATTAGTCACTGTTAGACACTGTTTTTAGCTAAATCGATATTAAAAACATATGCCTTGCCACATAATCATCAAATTGCCGCTACAGAACATTTTATTACCTTGATTTTGTGGAAAAATACATATTCATATTTTATTTTAAAGACAGATTTTAGCAATCTAAATTATACCAACCTTGACATACTAATTAGAAAACAACAATTTTATATGGAAATGTGTACCACAGCCCTATGCTTAAATGAGAAACATCTTTCACTTACAGAACTATAATGTCTCCATTATGGCCAGCCAGCTATCATAAATAGGTTCAACAAAAACAAAAGTGAACCAAAACCCTGGAAAACTCTGTTTTGGTCATATACTGTTTTGGTAACAAATGCCACTCATTGGTAATTCAGCCTCAGGGACGAAATATGGTTTAGAAGGTTAAGCAGAAAGGAAACAATTGACTTGTTACTTTAATTTAATTAAAACTATTTGATCAGAAGAGATGAGAATTAAGACGTTGCAATAACTTAATAGTATGGTAAAGGTAAATCAGTCAGTGCTCAATTTATCTGTAACTGTGTGCTTGTGTGTTGCAATGGAGAATAAACATGATCTTGTTAGCCATAATGATATTACTCTTAAGTCTTTGCTTAAATACTTAATGGAGGAGGAAATGAGAGACAAATAACATCCTAAATAGGTTGGTATAGGAAGCAACAGTTGTAACTCCAAGTGCCTCACCCTGCACCCACTTCCTTCCAGAAAGCTCAAAGCAGAAATCACAGAAATTAACACAATCCCTTCCAAGTTGGAGCTGCGTTTGTTTATTAATTAACGATTGTTTCAATGCATTACAATCACAAGCCTTCCTTCCACTGCAGCAGTGGCATAATTTGCCAGACAGTCACTCTGGTGTGCGATGTAATGGTGACTGAGAACCCATAGTGCTGAGAAGTGCAATAGGAATAATGCAATACAGATGGCAGATTATTTGCATTTAACAAAACAAGGCACAGTTCCTGTAGCTGAGGAAAGCTTATCTAAATGCACCTATGCATATCTGTATGCCTGGGGGAACGGTGGAGGGAAGGAATGGCACCGTGTAGGATTTCTTATAGGCAGAGTAGGTAAGGTAAAGATATTGGGGACAGAGCCAAGCTCTGTCCTGGAGATGCCGCAAGAGAGTGTGGGTGGAAGCTGGATGGCTGTGCTGGATGAACAATGTCACAAGAAGTATCACCCACTGGTGGCTTAAATAACTTGCATAGGGAAGATCGGCGTCTGCCTGTTTTGAAGTTGTACACCCGGTGCTGCAGTTCTGCCAGGCAGAGCCACTATATCTTCTTGGCTAGGGACTGGAGATGATGCTGGCTGGTACTGGAAATGAAATAGTGAATAATCCCAGAAGCAGTCAGAGTATGGCTAGAGGGAGCAAAGCAAATGAACATTATCTTTTATTCTGCAAAGTTCTCAGTATAGGTATTGTTTAATCACAGAGCTGATTCCTGATAAACTGTCATCAGAAGAGGACTAGAAATGAAGAAAAGAGATCTTCGGATTGCTTCAGGATGCCCAGTGCAGAAAAGAGATGGGGCCTGTTCCTAACTCCGCAATGAGGGGTGAGGGGGGGTCTTGTCAGCACTGCTGGGACAAGTTTAAGAGGATGCGAGCAGGGAGGATAATCACAGCACTCTGGCAGGTGGGAAGGCACTGCAATAGAAAGGATGACCTGCACGGAGTGAGTTACTGCCAGATGGCTCCCAGCTGGGGGACTTAAGGAGACTGTGATCTGGCCTAATCAATGCCTGGCACCTTCTCTCCCTGCAGCGTCCAGAAAGACAACCCTCACTGCTAGTGATACAAAGGATTGGGAGTGATGAGACTGCCTTTTACAAATAGAGTCTGGGCAGTGCATGTAATTCTTTTTGTTGTCTTTCTCTCAGTGGCATTACCTTGAATATGAGGAAATTAAGAAGAAAAATTGCTATGAGCTTTGCAGGCCCTTTATCGCTTTAATCTCTCCTCTCTGCTTTCTATTTTCCTGTCTCTTGTCATCCATCTTTGCAGAGACAGTGACCAAGTTAAGCTAAACAACAATTTAGATTTGTTTGCGACTGATTTGATTTCTGCTTTCAGAAACTGTTTGAAATTCTCTAAATGTATTATTTTAACTAGGACTAAATTTTCAATGCAAATTCTGAGATCATGAGGGCAAGAATTCAACACAGATCTACTGGACTTAGGGAAGGCAAAAAATACGTGGCATGTCTATGGGGTGGAAAAGTAGACTGTGTGATTTCTGGGATTCCCTTTAGAAGGACATGAGGGAAAGGCAAGAACAACTGCATTCTGGAGCATGTGCCCTTACAGAAACTTGGCATGGTGGCTGTTAAGGTTTGATGTTGCAAGAGGCTCTAAAGTTACTGGTTGAGCCTTCTGGATGGTTAGTGCAAGAGCCTGCAAGGGCTGTTTGTGTTAAGTTGTATTGATTGCCTTGTATATAATTTAATAAAGTTGAAGCCTGCTTTCTTTCCTCACAGCTATACACTGCATCTGTCTTTGTTGGAGTGTTCCCATGGCAATCGTGGGCTGGATTTTTATTAGTTTGATTTACTCGATAAATAAATAGAAAAATAAAACAAGATAATTACCCAACAATGAATAGCTACCATACGACCACAATGAAAACTATACTAAAGGCCACTGGCAACAGGCAACATTTCTAGTTTAAAAGTAGTGCAGAGATTCCCAATGTAATTTTTTTGACCTTCATTGGCCCTTCCTCCATTAGGTGTCAGGCTCTATTGCTTATATGAATTTCACTGCATACAAAATGTCTCTCCTGGCTTCTCATGTTCATACCATTGTTATTCTAGTTTAAGCAGTGGCAGCAGCTTTTACGGTCTCTTACTACTTAGTCCGAATAGCTACATTTGCTGGGAAGAAACTTCCCTCTTTTCTCCCCAGAGAAGTGGTAGAAAAACCTGTGCTAATAAAACAAACATCTATGCCTCAGCTGAGGTTTGCTCTCCTAACAGACTATTACATGAACATACAGGCAGGCTGCTAACAGGCCTCCAAATCACTCAGGAAGCCAGCATTGCCAGGAGGTGTGGGGATCTGGCTCGAGTCCTGGTAACCTTGGGGCAGATGGAGGCATGACACAGGCGCCCTTTGCAAGGGGTATTGCAGCATAGCTTCTTCTGTGGCAGAACAAGACAGGACTACTCTGCAGGTTACTTAGAGGACTGGAAGACTTTGGTAGCAAGCTCATAAGGAAATCACATCTGATGCTTAAAATATAGAAGCATATGTCACTTCTTTTACAATGTGGTCTGAGTCGATTTCCTACTCACTGTTCATAAATGTTAGGAGCCTAGGCTCCTGCTATAGCAGCACAGCATTTGGTGCAGCACAGAATGGGAGACTTGTAAATGCAGCTGTGCATTCAACACTGACAATAAAATTTGACTTGGGCTTCCCCAAGTACTTGCTCTAAGCTCTGGGAGCTGCTGATAGCTAACCACTGCCTGGCCATGCCAACAGCCAGCGCCAGTGGAAATCTAGAGGCTCTTTGCCGTGACTCCTTGTACCCTTGGGACAGGAGGTGTAGAGCAAGAGTGACTATTTCTGAACAGAGTCAGTCCAGGGCTGTCTCTGCCGACTGCAGGCTACTTGTGTTTCCGTCTAGAACCATTTAAAATCCTAAACTTTATATAAACTAACAGGACACAAAAAATATTTCTTCTGAACGTTCATCGCACTGCTGATCAGAATGTGCTATGCAGGATGCACCCAGTGGTGTTCAAGCAGCATACTAAGCTAGGCTTTTAATCAGAAGTAGATACTGTTATCCCTTTGAAGATCTCCTTTTTCTCTAGAGGATCTCACACAAGTGCAAAACTTCCTAAGAGCATCTGCCAAATGGCTTAAGACATGACTGAGTATGAAAAGCTTCTAAACTGATGTTTGGAAACTGGCTTGAATGCTCATTGAAAGGCAGCTGTAATACAAGCTAACATTTGAGGCTCTTACAGGGAACTGCGGATCCTGTTTCAAATCTCATTTCCATGAGAATTACATCAGCACTTAAGTCTTCCACCGCTGTTGGTGGAAATGTTTTTAAAATTAGTGCTAAAATGTCAGTGCCTTTGTGGAGAAACTGTCATTATGAGAGCATTCCCATGATGGCAGCCTGTTCCCACCATTAGACCTGTAGAAACTGGGAGACCTGGGGTCTGTTTCTTGACTCTCCTCCTGGCCTGCTGTTGCCTGCAACTCCTATCATCTCTCTGTAAAATGGGGATAAAGCTTGGCTTCTTTTGTACAATGTTATGAGCACTTCAAAGAGTGATGTTTCAAAAGAACCAAGTTTTATTAAGAACCTCTGTTGTTCTCACCTCCTCCTCTCCCCTGCGGTGTGAGATATTACAAGACCTGTGGCTTTGGAAGGTGTGTAGGCTCTCTCATGAGCCTCTGGCTGCTGTTACTGAGGCCAGCTCGCCTAGCGGGAGTGCTGAGCAGTGGGCCAGTAATTGTATAATTTCACCCTAGGAAACTTTCCACTTCTGCCTAGGGTAATACCCTAGACAGATACTGCTTTAGAGTTATTACAGCCTGAATCAGAAGTTTGGGAGGCGGGAGAGTGAACAGTTTCACCTTGGCTTTCCCCAGCAGAGTAGTGAGAGAATATGTCCTAAAATAAATGGAAAAAAAGCTCTTAAATGATGCTTCTCAATCCAAGGAAGTAATATGTGGTCTCTCCGGGCACGTATATTATCAAGATACCATTAACAAGGTTTATTTGCTGGTCTTGTGAGCATGTGGTGCATGGGTCTTCTCAGGCATTTGCAAAGCACTTGAGGGAAAAGCTTGGTGGCTTGGAGACAGGAAAAAGCACTCTGCACCTCTGCCACTCTGACTGATGCTTGGTGTGGCTTGGAAATAAATGACAAGCAGAAGTTTGTAACCCTGGTTAGATGGTGGGACAGCCCCTTCCACTTGAGAGAACCCTGGTCTTCAGCCTGTGCCTATTCTTCTGACTTGTTGAGACATATTAGGGAGAGAAGACAGCTTCTGAGGGGCAGATGGAGAGGAGGTCCTGTATGGTACATGTCTGCACGCATGATCAGGGCCTCGAGCCTTCTCCCCTGCTCCAACCCTTGTGACATTGCCTCCTCTGTGCTACACTGAAGTACAGAGGCTTTCTTCCTGCTCCTTTACTTGCTGCTGGTGTTTTATTTAATCAATGTTCTCTTCTTTAGCTAGTATTTCCTTTTCTTTTTATTTGTTTTCCACTTTGCTTCCCCTCTCCTATTCAGGACCTGATCCTGCTCCACCCTGTGGAGGCTGTAAGTGTCAATGGTGCTGGGACACCGGCTGCTTTTGCACCGTACCTGCGCTGTGACATAGGCGTGGTATGTATGCCACAGCATGAGCTTGAGTAATGATACTTGCTCTTGCCAGACAAGTCCCTGAGGCAAATTCGCAGGGCAAGGTGTTTTGAGGTCCTAAGCCTGCAACGTGGTGCAGAGAAACTTCTAACCCCAGGCAGCGATGTTAAGAGTCACACTGGGCACAGAGCAAAGCTGTGTGGCCTTCTGCCTCCTGCAGCTTTCCTTATGTGCAAGAGGCTTCTGGTCTGGAAGACAGTACAAAGCCAAGGTTATGCTGTTTGGGCCATCCTCTCTACAGCCTCTGCCTTTCCTCCCTATTAAAAAGATGCTCATGCTACACATCGCTCAAGCACTTTTGTGGTGGGGGTATCAAGTTGGGATATACCTGACCATCAACCACTGTACTGTTTATGTTAACTGGTAAGTAATGGGCGGTTTTTACTAAAATATCCAGTTGTTTTGGTTTTTTTTTTTAACTCCTAACCCTGCAACACAATCCAGAAAATTCAGTGGAAGGCTTGTCCTAATTGGTCTTACAAATTTTGTACAGTGCAAATGTTTTGGCAATGGAACTGTTTTGCTCAAAGGTTGTATAGATCCCATTAGTCGCAGCAGCTGAACCTGTGTGAACCCTCTGATGGGGCTTGTATCACCTGAATTCCTACAGTACGGTTACAGCTTGCACCTTCTATGTATAAATATGCTTTTATTTGAGCTCCTCTGGCTGCGTGTTCTGGTGGGCTAAGGCATGCTGTGATCTGATGCAATGTGTGGGCTGCAAGATCTGGGCTCACCAGCCTTTCTTAACTATGGGTTGTCAGCTCCACATCTCTCTTTGTCAGCTAGCGTCACATCCATAGCGTTTTGGTTGCATGTTTCTTGTCTGCTCTGACTGAGAAAAGAAATAGGACTCTGAAAAACAAATGGTGCTTCTTTACTGAGTTGCAATGATTTACGCACACGCCAACAGGAATGAGGAAATGCAAATCCCTTCTGCTTTCAGATATTTCAGGTTTCTGTTTAATAACACCCCAGGCCAGCCACTTTGAGGGCATTATTCTATTGCTTGGGTTGTTGAACTCATTTGGCCTTGTGCCTCACAGCACCACATGGGGTATGTCTTAACAGACCTGAAAGGTATGGCATGCTGTGACTTGATTTTGTTTACATTTATGTAAATATCATCATGTTTATTTTAAAATGACTGAACTTCTGCAATTGCAGCTCTGGGGTGGTAAAGGACGCTGAAAGGACAGTTAGGTTCCTATCCTCTGAGTCTGGAAGACCTCACTTAAAATCATGCTCACTGTTTGCCATTTCTTACTTAACTGAGCTCATCCAGTGAAACTGTACTGGTCTGTTGTCTGGTCTGTACTGGTCTCCTGCTTTTTTTTTTAGTAGCCCAGTGACTCTAATTGGATTTCCAATAACAGAAGTGATAGCTATCATTTCTCGATAATACGAAAAAATATAATTCCAACAAAAAACTAAACTTTGAAGTATATTTTCTTTCAGTTAACTGAAACTCCTCAAGCTCATAACTGACTGTCCCGGATCCCTGTGTGTCTAACATCAGAGCTCCATCTCAAAAGCACAACTTGACTAGCCAGAAAAGGGAGCTCTAAGGCACTACAGGTGTAATGAGATAAGTCAGTTTCTGGCTTATTGTGTAGTGCTGGTCAGGAATTTTCTGTCAAAATGTTTTTATTTTCTTTAGTCAGAAGCCACTGATTTGACAGCTGTTAGTGGAAATGTACCTATCAGTTTTGGCAGGCAAGTCTTCTCACGTAGGAGAAGGAATCACTGGAGCAGGGCAGACGCCTGTCTGCGGAGCATCCCATTCACCCTGGTGCAGCTGGCAACCCTCCCTGGGTCCTTGGAGACTGACTGCTTCCAGTGCTCTGCTGGCCTGGAGACTTAAAACTTGGAGACTGAAACTTCCATCTCTAATACCCCAGATTGGGAAAGCTCCAGGCTGCTACTGCTGGTATGAGGTACGGCTTTCTCAATCTCAAGTTAGTTCTATTTTGTACTTAACTAAGTAATTAAATATTTATTGGGCCAGAGAGGGAGCAGGTGACTGAAACTGTTATGGGACAGCCGCTTAAACTGACTCTGCTCTGTGAGGTCCTGCCCCTGTCTGCCCTTCACACTGAGCCTGGCTGCATGTTCCTATCCTCTCACTTCGGTCCACAGTCATGCTCGTCTCATGCTGCCTGAAGGCATACCAGCGAGCTAAGATCTGTGAAGAATGAATCTCAGGGGAGGAGGGCATTTAGGTCCTCAGAGTGGCTCACAACAGGATCAGATGTATGTAAGTGCTGGCACAAGTGATGGGAAGCTTTGGCTGGGAAGAGGTGGGACAAAGGCATACAACTACCCCTTTGGACAGCAGTAGGCCATTAGAATGGTTTAGCTATAGCCTCGCTTGGTACCCTGATTTCTGAGCCTTACCTGGGATGTATACAGCTGTATACCGATGTTTTCATTCAGCCTCAGGGGGATGAATACATATACCACTGCTGCCAGTAACCAGGTGGTTAGCATGTGAGCTGACAACACTCAGGCTCAGATTCCTGTTGTAAACTCATACGTATGAGCAACATGCCCTAATCAATAAACAAATGGCTACATTGGGATGCCTTGCTTTCTCCCCAGTGATTTCTCCCAGTGGAAGAACATAGAGATCTCTAGGTTTCATCCAGGTGTGGAATCAGGAGGTCCATCTTCAACATGGCCCATGGCTACCTCTTCGCTCCCTTGCCTTCTGCAGCTCTCTTCCTCTCTCTTATTGCTGTTCTGCTGCTCTCTCAAGCTAAGCTAAAAAGCCTTGCAAGACCAGGAGACTTGTAGACCTGGCAAATGGCTTTGCATGCCCAGAGGTTTCAGTCCCAGGAGTGGGGTGCAGCTGGCCTTGCCCGGAGCCAGCAGAGCCCATTCAGCAGGGCTGTGCCTAACACCTTATTTGCAGCAATGCCCTGTCCCCCACCAGCTGAAAACCACTGTGTTAAGGACATCTGGTATGAGCTGAAGTCTGCCTCCCAGCTCACAAGGAGTTCAGTGGGATTACTTGTATTCATAAGGCTGATGGATGCTGCCATTTTAAATATTTCCTTTTTTAGAGTTAGTTACGTGAGATTTTTATGAAGTATAGTCTACGTGTGAAGCTGAGAGCCTCTCTGCTTCCAGGCACAGGGTGCAAGTGACCGCTGAGCTGCTGCGGAAGGTAGCAGGTATTTTGACTGGTTCATTGCTAATTATTGCTTCAGTAAACAACAGCTGTTCAGCTTCTTGCTTTGAAAAGATTACAGTGCCCAAACTGTAGTCTGGTATTACTGAAAAAAGAAAAAAAAAATGTTATAATCATTTCACTCCCCTACTGCTACAGATTTTATGGGCCTTGTAGTGTGCTGTTATGTCAGGCATATTAATTGCTAGTGAGTCGATGTTAAGCAAATGAAACAGCTTTGTGCAGTGTTTGGACACTTGGTTATAGACAGTTTAACAGCAGTCTTCTGGAGAGACTGTGCATTAGTCTTAGATTATTTTTCAGCACTAGAGGAATGGCTCTTTCAAAGTAACTATAAAATGAACCATTGCTGCCATGCAATAGCAGTAATAAGCTGTTAAGGTACATCGCAAAGCATGAGGTCAGAGGCAGTGTGTTCCTCCAGCCACCCAAGAAGTGTAATAGCAACTAATTAGTGCAGCTCCTTCAGAGGCTATTGCTATTGCAACAGGAGGAAAGAAAGGAAGAAAAGTGCAAGGGGGGCCCAGCTGTTGCTATCTGCCCTTTAGATGAAGGAGTTGTTGGTATTAACTTAGCAGAGGGTGAAGGCCTGACCCAGCACAGCACTGAGTGTCACTGATACGCTCTTGGCACTGAAAAGAAAAATAGCCCTGTTCTCTACTCCATGCAGTTCCTGGCCTTCTGGTTTCTTCCTGAGGAGCAGGCTTTATAGGGGCATCTGACGGTTTATTGAGGAGCAAAAATTACAGATTAACTTTCAAGGCGCATGCATGCACATGCTTTGTTGCACGATACCAGACCAAACCCTTCCCCTCCACCCTCCCAGCCGAGGTGGCTGTTGCCCTGTGGTAGCTGGCCGAGCTATTGGCGCAGCGTTGGTATTAGGCTGCGGCAGTGCCCACGGCCATGGCCAGCCACCAGCTACTGTGGGGCTGCCTCCAGCCAGACCACATCCCCTCTAGCTAAGCTGAGAAGCAGGCTGCTCTTTGTTTGAAGCAGTTGATCTCTACGCTGTTGCATTTCACTGGCTGCAGATGAAAGCCATCTGTAAATATCTTTTGTGCACTTAAAAAGAAAAAAACCCCATGTATTTTACTAAATGCATATACCAGCAGTCAAGCTGGCACCCTTTGATTGCATTTAAAAAAGAACAAGGTGGTATTAGCGCAGCTGCCCATCATCGGGTGCAACAAGTTGGGCTGAATTGCCAATGAAAGGGCCCCCTTTAGGATGGCAGACTGGGACTTGCCATTGCAGCTGGGCAATGCAGCAAGGGCTGAGGTGAGCACGGGGCAGTGCCGCTGGCCTGCAGGCAGCCGGGCTGAGGGCAACAGGCAGGGTCCCACGCTCGGCGCTGCCCTTCCGGAACACCTGCCACCTCCCCTGCAGGGCTGTGCGTATGGCGTGTTACAGGGAGACAGAACGGGAGCAGGAAGCAGTGTTGGACTCAGCAAGACGCGCCAGGCTGCCAGCCCAGCTTGGGTCAGCCAGGCGCCATGCTGTGGGTCCACGTGAGGTGCTGCCCCAGGGGACACAGCATCTTAAGGCTGTGACTTTTACTCATGTTATTTATTTATTCATTCATGGTTGTCAGAACCCGGCCTCAGCGAGCTGCACCGTGGAGCAGCAGTAACAGCCCGAGCCCCCGCAGCCGCGCGGGTCGCACCGAGCCGTTAAAATGGCGGCCAAGACCCCCAGACGCCGGGGCGGTTGCCTGGGGCCNCGGCCTCGCTGCGGCCCTGCTCGCTGATGGCGCGGCGTCAAGCGGTTACGGGAGCCGGTGTTCGTCCCGGCCCGGACACCGCGTCGGGCTGCCGTGCCTGGGCAGGTAGCGGCACGCTTGCGGCTGGGAGCGCCCTTTAATCTCTTCCCTTAAGTCTGAGCTTCGTTGTGAGGTGGGGCAGGACCCGGGAGGGAGCAATTTCCTTCCCCTAGGTAAGGTAGGGGCGGTAGCTTGGCGATCCTCGCGTTCTGGGAGCCAGCACAGCAAGCCCGCCCTGGCGATGCTGCAGGCAGCAGCTCCCCGTTTTGCACCGAGTAACGACTAGATACTGTCCCACCTTTACCGGAGCTGACAGAGCATGAAACACCTGGGAAGGAGCAGGGAGAATCGGTAATTGAGGGCAATGTACGCTCAGGGCAAAGTGCAGTCACTGTTGGCGCAGACAAGGTTTTATTTATTTATTTATTTAACCTAAACACTTGCCTGTGGATGTCTTGGAGACCTAAACATAGAGGCATATTGGTTCCTACTATGCTCATGAAATGAATTTAATAGAGAGTGAGGAGGTTTGGTTTAGTTAGTTTTAATAATCAGCTGCTATAAAAAGTAATAGAACAGCGCATCTCTGCTGTGGAAGCCAAGGGATGTTTTTAAAATGCCTCAGCCTTGTGCTATCCATTTAAAAACTCAGGGCTTTTAGAGTAACCTTTGTTGGCTTCAGTCCATATCAAATTAATTTGGATATTTCAAGGTTGGAAAAGGGGAGGGGATAAGGGGAAGACAAAGCCAAAGCCTCTGGCCTGGCGTTTACCAGAGTTACAAAGTTTTCATTTTGATGTCTCCTGTGAGGCTAAATGGACGGTTCCATCATCTGGCCTAAACTCCCATCACCAACAGCCATTACATGTAATTCCAATAACTACCGATTTTGCCAAAAGCTTCTGGAAACTACTTCTCCTGTAGTTTGTTCTAGTGGTCATGAAGCAGAGCTTCNTTGCATTCCCACCCACTGCCTCTTCCCTCCTCCCCCATTTAGAAGCACTTTACTACAATGTGGTTTTCTTCTGCAAAGGCACTTAAGAGTCTATTGTCAAGGCACCCTTTGGCACTTTTTTTTTTTGGGGGGTGGTGGTGGGCTGTTTAAATCTCTCCCTGCAAGATGTTTTTTTTGCTAAGCTTCAGATTTATGTGTAATGTCTCCTTGTGCACTCTCTCTCCAGGGTTTTAACAGCGTCTTCATGATGCATTCACCAGGACTGTAGGCAAGAGTAGTGTTGCTGGTGACATATGCAGAGATATAACATTGCCTTCCTATTTCCCTTGTTTAACAAGGCCAGTAATCTCATTAAGCTTCTCCACCCCCTATGCGCTCTTCATTGCCACCACAATTGTACTGGAATCTCGCAATGAGTTATTTATCTATTATGCGCTCCTCATTCTTTCCAGTCATTGCTTTCTTGTTGGCAGCTACATAACTTTCATAGCAAGATTTGCATTTCTTATTCTGAGATATTTTACTTCTGGAGTTGCCTGTATTAAAATGCATTTTGTTTGAATGGGCTCACTTCAGCGAGTGATCCATATTGTTCTGTATGACTGCTCTGTCCTAGCCATTATTTGCCACTCCATCAATTTTTGTCATCTGCAGATGTTGGCGTCACTAATTTCTTTCATACGCGCTTTCCCATCATTGTGGAAAATGGTGACTAGCACCTGGTCCTAGTATTATGGTCTTGTACACCCCCCCATCCCCCCTCCCATTTTTTCCCCAGTAGTTCTTGTCAGCAAACACTGGATGGGCTTTTCTACACCATTGCATGCCTATAGGTACTCTCAGATTTGAATTCTTAACTGATTCCTCCACTAGCTTTCCCTATACTGGTTTGGTTTTTTTTTAATTGATGTAAGGTTAGTTGGTTCATTAGATAGCCATTCCTGTAATTTCAGTTTTAAAATGATTCCTGGGCTTGGAATGTGGAAATACTTCATTGCGTTGGGATAAAACAATTTCCCGCATGCCTCTGTAATGCATGGTGCTCTCCCTGCTGTCTCAGACAGCTTAAGTGTGATTGAGTAACTAGAGCCAGTTGAAACATGTTGTCGCCTTCCAGCCCTGTTCTTAGTTTCTGAATTTCCTCCTTTTCCTCCTGAATCCCAAAAGGCTTTATTAAGACAGCTTTGTGAGAACCATTAACTCTAAGCTGCATAATTACGTTACTATGAGCTTTGACTTAGTTTATAGTAGGAAAAAAAAAATGCATGTGTCTCTAGAAATTTATATTCCTCAATGACAGAATTTTAACTTAGTAAATTAAAAGGATTACTCAATTTACCTAGGAGGTTATAGTAATTAACAGCAAGAGAGTTTACCTGCAGAACTACTAAATGGAATAAAATAGGTTCTGTGAAAACGTGACACTCTAATGAGCTGCCATGTTATTATGCTTGTTCTTCACCTTCCAAATTGCACATAAGACTCTTACATACTTATGTCCTTAAAGTAAGGGATGGTGTTGCTGTTTAGCTTGCTTTGTTTAGAAGTGGGGAAGGATATTTAGCATATTTATTTAGGGATGCATTTTATGTCATCCTTCCACAGCTCAGAATTGCATGCATTTGTGATGCTAAAAATCAGGCCAGGATATTTTTTTTTCTAAATTTTTTCTAAAGGCTTGTGTACAAAGAATAGTGCAGTAATCCTCATGCCAGTATTTGTGTGGTACTGTGTGACGTCATTCTCATTGCATTTTAGACCACTTGATGACAGGCCACCTCCCTTTCCCTCTCCCTTCCCCTGCGCCATTCCCAGCACATCCCTTTACTAAAGCAAGGCAGACTGTGCCCGATTGTCAGTCAGACAGCACATTCTTGTTCCTTGGTCACCCTCACAGTCCCAACTGCAATAGCCAGTATTATGTCTTGTGATTAGGAGGCGGCATGAGAAACAAACCTTTCCACCATCTTTTCACCCTGAAAGGCCTAAGACATTTTTAGTGACCTGCAACAAATACTCAGGTTTGTGGGATAGATCAACAGACACGCTGCATTTTTTTAGATTTTGGTGGTGCACTTAATTAAACGCTGGCATCCTTATTTACGTTACTCCTGTTGAAAAATGGGCTGGTGGGGAGGAGCAGGGCTTTATCCGTTATTAGCGCTTTGACTTTTTTTACAGGTCTAGCCTAGTCACTCACACAGTTAAATTTGCCTCATGTGGTCACTCTGCCACAAAGCTAAAAACTTCAGAGGAAAAATTAAAGTCTTAAGCTGTGTCGGTCAGCATGACAGCTATAGACCATGTGTTCCTTTTTTCCCAGGGGAAAAAAATTGGCACCTACCCATCAATTAACTGGTTTTCATTTTGGCTTTTTTTTGGCTCACTGAGGCCCAGCGACTTGTGAGTGCAGTCAAAGATCAATTTAATTTTATAAGCACTGCATATTTAGTCCTTAGCACTAATTGGCTGTAGATGAGAAGCTGATCAGTCTGGTCGATTTGGATGTGGCTTTGCAGTTAGGGGTATGATTTCACTGTGCCTGTGCTGTTCAGTTTATGCTGTGTGATGCTCTCTGCTTTGGCTTATTTTTAACCCTGGCAGCTTCTAATAAGTGTCAAATAAGCAGCTTCTAATAAGCTGCTTAGAAGCTGTTTCTAGTCAGTGTCTTTGCTTTGCGTTTCCCATCCCCAAAGAATTACACACTAGTCTCTTCCTCTTTTTCTTAAAGGTTCTCAAGCTGGCCATATGTATAGCTGTAGCTTGCCATTCTGGAGTTAGCAGTAAACCAAGGTATTAACACTTTTAGAAGATTTTTCTTTTTTTTCCTGAAAACAGAAACAGAAAATGTTTTGTCATCTCAGGTTCTCTGCGAATGCAGCTTATTCTCTCACAGACAATCATTTTAAACTTATTTTATGCAGGGCTTTTTCTTTTACAGTTGTTCAGCCTTCACTTTAAAAGTGCCTCTGAAGAGTGGCAGTGGTAACTGGCATTTTTTTCCCCCCTTGTCAAATGCAAATCTCTCACCTCCCAAGTGTGAACATACNGGCCACAGTTAGCTAAGCAGAGTGACCTGATTTGTGCTGGATCAACATGTTATCAGCTCGAGGTTGTCACTATAAAGTAAGTGTGGTGAAGTCTGCCTCTTCCAACTAAAATCAAAGCAGTCTCTTGACACACAGCAGTGCTGAAGTCAGCAGTTTCTGCAAAGTGGGTCTAAATGCAGATTGAAGGATCTTTTCTGTGTATATATGTAACTACCAGTGCCAACCTAATTATTTATAATCAAATACATTTTGTCATATTTTTACTCAGGAGGACATGACAGAAAACAGTTCCAAGTGATTTTTTTGTTCTTTGGCTTTTCCTCATCTATAAACGATTTGGCTTTGTGAGGTATATTTAATGTTTTCTGTAAAGTAGGCCACCTGAGAGATCCCATGGAGTAATTCACTTTGCTGAGTTAGCAGACGAGGTCATTGGACAGAGTCAAAAAAGATACTGCCAACTGTGAAGCAAATGAATCAATACCAGTGCCACTGGATCAGTTTGCTTCTTCCGATACGAGAAAAGGAATAGCGCAGATGCAATATCTGACATACAAATTTAAAAAACAAATATAAACACACACACACACACATTGGGTTGGCTTTTATTGGAAAGCCTAGATGCAATCTATAGTTATCAATTTGTGGAAAATTCAGGACACATATAAAGTTAAGAAGGCAAATTAAAAGAACAATACAAATCAGACGAAATATACATCTCAAAATATCAGGATAGCATTTGGACTGGCATTGCCTAAAATACTTGAAATCTCCTTTCTTTTTTTTTTTGTAATATGCTTCTTTTAATTATACAGATTTTTTCTTTAAAAAGATCTTTTGTTTATATATTCCCCAAGGTCACTATTTCCTGCAGGAGCATGTCCAGATCACAAGTCTTTTTTAGCAAGAAATAGGCTCATTATACCTACTAACAAGACCACTAATTGGCTTGATTTGACTTTATCTAAAATGATCACCAACAGATACTATAATTTGTTGTTTATTTGTGCCAGAACAAAGGAGAAGGAACTGGTACGCGTCAAGTAGAAAATATATTTCATTGTTGACATGTTATACAAGCTTTTCATATTCAAACAGAACAGAAACATTTGACATAATTTAGAATATGAGCCTATTTCAACAGAGAGCACTTACAGCATGCTAAATACAGTGCTGTGGAAGAGCCACCCAACAGAACTGCAAACACCTAGCATTTTACATCTTTAAAAAGAATACGTAGATCAATGACACGCCTCTGGGGTCTGACATATCATCCTCTCTAAATTTAGGGCCCTCAAGACTTCAAGGGTGAAAATACTAACAACTAATCTGTGCTTTCATTCTAATAGATGATTAGCATTCATTATATGTGTAATTAGTTCTGTATGCTCTACCAAATACACACATACAGTAATAGCACTGATACTGTAGATTCGGTAGTGACTTGGCTGGGAGAAATTCAAATCTGTTTATCAAACAATCCTAATGTGCAATTTAGAGTATGTAATACCATAGACTCTCAGAATACAAAGCAGTTAGAAAACTATTTTTATTACATCCACTTGAACCATTCATAGTTAAGACACGTTCACTTACTATGTTTCGTCATTATAATACATGGATAGAAATACTGTGTATATTTCAATGAACATCAAAACCCCCCAATTTTGTCTCATCTTAAAAATATTTATTTTTGTGGCTGAATTTAGTGCTCATGAGAGTAAAGCTCTAAGAATGGTTTCAGCCAAGATGTAGAACAGATGCCATAGATGCCACCACAGGCTTCCTATAAGGAACCAGCTGCACACTTCAGTTCTGTCCTGCAGCAAATATACTGGGCCTTGGAGCAGAGCATGCCAAATCTATGCAGTGGTGTGGAGATGCAGACTAGGCACTAGAATTGGACCTTCATCTCCATCCCCAGGTTCAGTGTTCACAGTAATGGGATTTGATCTGCCAGCTGAAGGCCAGGAGATGAACCTACTGAAGAGCCTGCCTGCCTAAAGAGCAATTCTGTAGCATCAGGTCAGAGGTACGCTTCTTCTATCTGGAGTTACAACATCTAAAAGAGCTGTATTATACAGAAGACAAAGTTGACATAACTGGATGAAATTACATCATTTCTTCTTCCTCTTCTACATACAATTTGCCAAGCACCTGAGACACTATTCTCTCCATTGTGAAACAAAGCTTCTAAAAAAACAACAGAAACCCCACCTGGTATGAATAAATGTCCATTTATTACGTTAGGGCTGGAAAAAGACAAGGAAAACCCAACCTATTAAAGTCTTCCATCATAATAAACGAGACTTATTTGGTTACTGTGCCTTGTAACAATGACTGATGAAGTAGCACTGGCCTGGGTGACAGGAGAGGTACAGGAGGGGAGGGAGCTGCGGTCTGATTCAGCCAGCCACTTCGGAGTGTCCCATCCTATCAGCAGAGTGATAGATGCACAGCTTTAAACCTAATACAAAAATATTAACACTTTTGGACATTAGTCATCACTGTTATATCTCTACAATATAATCCTTTATACTGTACAGCTATAACATAAAAGGTGCAATTCCTTTTTCTTTAAAAAAATCACACACAGCACATGTTTTTATCATTTTATTTTTAAGTATAAACTTTTTTAAACACTTTACATAAATTAACTCCTCTGAGACTAATATTTGATGTACAGTAAATTGTAATTCATATAAAAATCCATAAACAACTTGTCTCACATAATTTACAAAAAAATCAGGGTTTCCTTTGCTTATCTGCAACAAGGATTCTACTTGCCATTTTCCCCCCAAGGCAAACCATGTCAGCACTGTAAAATCCATTATTAAATTCCCATGGTAGCATAAGTCACTTGTGCCAATGTCCTTTTAGAAAGCAGCACAGTTTAAAGCAGTTGGGTTGTCTATAAACAGTAATTTTTGCCCCACATTTTAAAATTAACAGATATATACCACATCCTATGCAGTGAGAAAGAGAGAGAGAGAGAGAGAGAAAGAGAGAGACTACTTCTCGTAAGCAAAGGTCAACAATTCAGTAATATTTGGAAACACTGTATGGGTCTGTATCTTAATTAAATACAGTGCCTCAAAGGAACAGACAGCCTGTTGCAAAATCTGTAGGCCTTTTTCTCTTCTTTTTTCTTCTTCTTTTTTAATACTTTTCAGTCCAACTTGAGTGCAGCGATATGCATATGTAAACATATTCTTTAAAGCAGATCACCTTTAAGGTCATTGAGAAAAAAAAAAGTTTTGTCATTAGCAGTGTCATTCTTCTGGAAGGCGCTCTTTTCATTACAGAGTCTGTTTGGGTTGTGCTACAGAAAAAATCTGAGCAAAGATGTAAGCTTAGGCTCAAGTAGTAATGCAGCAAAACAGTTTGGTCTCCTTTTTAGAAGACACTCGTACACAGTCTCTTTGGCGGCCTGAGCTAAGCCAGTGTGTTACCTCTTTCCTATCTCACTTTGTCTGAGGAACTGTATATTGTTAGCGCTGTCTGCTAATTCTGGATATTGCTCCACAGAGAGTACATAGTACCCATCGTATCCTTGTACCTTTCCAGCACTTAGCAACTGCCTCTTTTCTCCTTCTGTCCACAACCTGGCGCCTTCTTCTCCATCTCTTACTCTCTGTTGTTCTCTGGCCCAGGCACTGGAAAGAGCTCTTTGCCTGGCTTGCTCCAGTATTCGGGCCTTTTCCTCATCAAGCGTCATGCCATAGCGGACGTGAAGCGCTAAAGCACCGTACTGCATTTCAACATCAGCAAACCTGCGAGTCCTGCCGTTTACCACAGTGGTGGACTGGGAAACAGTGACGTTGATGCCATTCTCCAGGGCCTTCCGCCCACTTGTCAGCCTCAGTGTCCCAAGGTCACTCTCTGGGGAGGTGGTCTTGATAAAATAGTGCGTGTCCTTTCCCTCAACAGTGAAATGCAAGTTTTCTAGGTAGTAGGCGTTGTTCAGAACAGCTGCCACTTTTATGCAGTCCTCATTTGCAATGTTGAGCACATTTGTTTGCACTTTGCCTTGATTGACAGCAAGCATCACTCCTTTCCCAATGAGAGACTTCACTGTAGCAAACCACAGCCATGACTTCTCTCCACTGGATTTCCGTCTGCTGACCTGCACTTCTGCCATCTTTCCCAGGGAAAGGAAAGCCTTTGCTTGTCTCGCCACTTGTTGTTGCACTCCAGAAATTGGCTGTAAACAAGAACAGACAGAAGTTTTACCAGCCATCTGTAGCCCTCTAGATGCCAAACAGCCAGGCTTTCTTGGTGTGCTGCCCATGGAAGACAACAGGATATGCCACAACTGACAGCGCCAAGGAGTTAATTAAATCTACATACTGCTTGTTCTGCTGAGTTACAAGACTATTTTGTTTGATAATGTTCAGTGTTTTTTCTCTTTGTCTCCCCCCAAGAACCTGCACAAAAATAAGATTTAACTTCAGAGGCTACTTGCTGGGCTGCACAGGACAGACCTTTGCAATACTAATACTTACTTAATATGGGTAAGTGCTATCTTACTACAGTGTCATCTCATCTTCTGAGCTTGATCAACTATGATTCCTGTCTACCATGAGTCCACCCAAATTGAGGAGATTTTTGCAGGTCACGAAGATGCACTTTAGAACAGGAACAAGCCCTTCTTTATGCTGAGTCAGGAGATAAGAGTCTCTCAGGTAGCTGCAGTCTGAGACCAAACTGCAGGGAGGCTCTCATAACTCCTCAAGCTGCTAAAGGAAGGGGGGGGGTGGGAAATCAAACTGTAATGATAGTCTTTACAGTGAAAGAGAAGGAAGCAAATGGTACAGAGCAGAGGGGTGGAATAGTGGGGACCGATGCCCTTTCTTGCAAATAATTGCAGAAACTGATAAAAGGGGATGTGTGAAAAAGCTGCGGCCAATTCAGTTGTGTGAGCTTCCATTTCACTCCAAGTATCAGCACGCTGCCTAAAAGAGATGAACAGCTTCTCTCCCCAGAACTTCAGAGGGGTGCAATCCTGAATACAGCAGAGTGCTTTGTTGACAGCTAGCAAAGAGAAGGGGCAATGAATGAAAAGAACCAATGGGCAAGTCTAAAATACACTCGCTTGGCATTTCATGTTTTACCGTATCTGGGGTGTTCTTGGTGAAAAGGTAGGTGTGCTATAAAAGGGAGGAAATAACAGGTGCAATTGTGAGATGGAAAAGCTAGGATAGGAGAATCTGTTTAAAAAGTTTGCGTGACTTAAGAGCTATGTGTGGCCCAGTACGCCAGATGGACTCTTGGTAAAGAGAGAGCATAGCTGGGGAATGGGACCTGACAGCGTAACTGCTGTGGTTAGCCAGAACAGCTAGAAGAGCAGGAGCAGCTAGCAGGAATGGTTAGCTAGCGCAGCTAGGTAGCGGGGCAGCTCACATTACGGGGTCAGCTGTGGTTGGGGTGAGACCTTACAACTGCACAGAATAGGCACATCTTATCTGTCTAACCCTGGGTCTTAACAGCTACAAGCTGTGAATGAGCTAGTATTGACGGAGGTGGGGAGCAGACAGCTGCCCTAGCAGTTGTCTCAGCAGGAAACGGAGAGAAAGATTTAAATAGCTTTGGCTGCACTTTTGAAAAGGAGTACTTAGTTTCTGTAGCTGGTCCAGTTTATCTTCCAATTGACCCCTTATCCCTTCAGTAAAATATTGTTTAACCCACTTGATTCATTGCTGTCCCAAATTTCTGGATGGGAGACCAAGCAGGAGTCATTAACAGACTCCTACAACCTTAATTCAGCCTTGCTGCTAATGAAAGCCTGGCAAAATGTTTGCAAAGGCTTCTCTGCTCTGCCATGAGGGCGGCTTTCTGGAGGGGACAGTTCCTGAGGGAATTATGAATTGACTTGGACTCTCAGCTCTTCCTGAATGTGGCAGATTCCTGTCTGCACTTGGGAACAAGTATGGATTTCAGCTGTTGTAAATCCTACATGAAAGCTATTGAGCACAAAATATATTCTAGACAGCACGCTCATCAGTGAGAGCAGCAAGATGCTATAGCAACTTCATAATGACAAAGTTTGTTTATTTTTAACATGTATCCTCAGAGCACTGAAGCAAATGCTCAGAGCTCGATAAAGCTCACTCACTCCAGAATGTTTCAAAATACTAAGTGGTTTGTGTGTTTACTTCTGGCTCCTGATTGCATTTGCTTGTTCAACAGTGAATATCATAGTCAGCTTCTTCCTACCTGAGAATTTTGAATCTTTGTGTTCCTCCCACTTCTCTCTTTCTCTCTCTCATGTCACATGTCTCTGGCACTCCTCACGTTGTTGAGCTCTTTCGGGAAGATTTTTGACAACTAGCTGTCTGCTCTCATCTCTTTGACCACCTTTGACCAAAAGACCAGTTCTTTTCCTGATGCACCTTTGCTGGTGGTAGTGGACAATTGCATTCTTTAGCCTTTGAGATCTAAATAAACAACCTCTGACAGTTCTTCACAGCCATGCCTGATGACAGGTCTCTTATCTCCTGATACAACCACCTTGCCTGGAGTACTTGCAATGCTCTTCCTTCACTGCTTCTACTGTTCATGGGAGACACTATTCTCATGCTGCGCTCTAAGGTCTTTCCCGGTTACTCAATCCCTGGCTATTAAAAAATATATATAGTGGGTCACTTCATGCATGCAAAATTAGCTTCCATATGCTCCCTTCTCCTGGGCCACCCTTCTAACGATTTTCTGTCTAAATTAAGTTGTATGGTTCTTCAAGATCATATCCTCTTTTAATCTCGTGAAGTTATCTATGATGATTCTTGTAAAAAGAGATCTGGTTTTGACTGCTCACAGTTGGATTACCCATTTTACTGACTCTTAACACTTCCTTCTTAACTGAGGGATTTTTGAGGGCATAGGTCTTTGATCTTTGAGTAAGTTTTATTTGTAAATATAATTTTCTTAAATAGTAGATTTAGATTTTAACTTCCACATTTATTTCTTCCATAATTTAAAACTGTAGCAGGTTTTCGAGACTGAAGTTCATTTTTCTCCTCCCAAAGAACTTCATAAGCACCTGGAGTTTTGGTTTTATGTAATGTAATGGATTTTACCTCAGGTAATTTCATTTTCAATATTTTATCTTTACATATAAAACATGGTTAATATTAAAGAGAAGTAAAATTGTAGTGGTGCCTGGTATGCATAATTTATGTCACCTGTTCTTCTGTTTATTTCACAGTCTCTTTTTTACTACAGTGTTCAGTTTCTGCCTTCAGGCAGAGTGTTAGTACAAATCTAATCTCTGTAGTTTCTGCTACGAAACTTAGACATCTTTGAAGGGTCTTAAACTTCTTTTAATTGCTTATTGTCTTTCTGCATTTTTATTATTGCTGAAAGCAAACAAAAGCTTATTTAAAATGGTACTTAAATTAGCAAATCTGTAAGAAAAAGCACCATCTATAATTTCTTAAATTCTTTTGAAAGTAGATAAATATTAGAGGTTTGAAAAGCACTGTTCAGATTTAACTTAGCAAGTAACCCTGTCAGGATTATCCATGCCTAACAAGATCTGAATAGAAGGGAACATTCTGTCTTGTTCCATTTATATGTTTAGTTTTGTTTCTTACTGGTATGTCGTCCCATTGCTGGCTCTTCACAAGTTCATAAGAAGGTTCTGTTAAATCAAATTTTGGAACAGAAAAGCCAGGAATGGCATTGTGCAGATGGAAGCCGAATGTCACCAGCCAGCTGTTAACATCTGAAAGAGAATTATTAAAAAAAAGGAGAAGAATATTAGAATCGTTATATATTTTGCAGTCATACCATTTTACATGTAATAGTTTTTGGCATAGTTGATCTCCTTCTGTAACATGAAAATTATTCAACAGTCTTTGTTTTGATATGGATGGGTTTAGATTTGTACTACAGCTAGAATAGCAAGGCTATGCTGTAAACTTGGAAGTTCAAAACTTACAAGAAAACTTCTGTTCTATGTAAGAATTGCACTATGCTCATTTGAAAGGTATTGCAGGTTTCAGCAATTTTGAAGGCCTCAGTGATTTGCAGAACAACTATAGGAGCACAAGTAAAGTGAGATTTCCTTCCAGTAGAGCCTAAACTAATTGGGATTTCATGGTCAGGCTGAACACGCTCTATGTCGCATCTTCATCATCAAGACTTTAAAACAAAGCAAGGAAGGAAAGTACTGCAGACCACATCCTGTCCTTTTGTTACGTATGCGTTATTGTAATGTCTTCAAACTACCCCTGAAATAACACCTACACAGTCAATTACCTTTTAAATAATTTGGCAGATATTTTATGTTGATTCAAGAGAAATCTCTCCCTCTTTGAGATGAAGTTGGACCGATGAAATTAAAAGCTAATGAAGTGTATTGCTGTTGCATCAGCAAGCAGACAGGATACTAAATTAGCATTAGATAGCATTATTTATGATAGATTTTATGTTCTGTTAAAAAATAATTAGGGATGCCAACAATTTATTAGTTAACAATTGTTGGGCAAGAATGGGTGCTCTGCCTTGTTTCTGTCTTTCTACCCTATCTTTCACAAATACTAAGCTTAGCAGAAGTTGGCAGAGTGCTCCTTACCAAGTCTAGCAGTTTTCATTTAAGAAAACCCCAAATAAGTGGAACAAGAAACCAAATTTTCCCAAATGTTAAAAGAATAAAAAATATTTACTTGAAAATAATTTCTAACCTTTCCAGATAAATGATACGCCTCATGAGGCTCTGCATCTGAAACTGCCAGTCAACCAAATCACTCATTGTAATGATAACCTTATATGAGCAGTGTGTGTCTGTATTCCATACATCAAAGATGTTAAGAAAAGAACTAAAACTGTATTTTGAGGGCAATTTTTGAACTAAGTGCATCATCTTCACTGCCACAAAGAATCTGATTGCAACTGCATCCCCTACAGCACATGCTGCTAAAAGAGGACAGATTCAAAGGTCTGTTATTATCCTTGCTCCCAGGCAGCCCGTTAGCAACCTTGTTAATAGCTGCTGTTTGTTAAATTAATGCAAACCCACTTGATTCCCAGGATGCTTTTCTGAGTGGTAGTTTCACAACTTGTAAGTAAGTGGGCCTGAGCCCCTCCCGTAGTCTGGCGCTGTCTGTGTAAAATATTTCGGATTATTTACATCTATTCAAATATGAAAATTCAAATTTATCTGAGCAATGCATTTTTCAGAAACTTCTGGTGACGTGCAATCAGATTTTTTTGTATGTAGAATAATGGAAAACACTACACATCACTATCTCTAGACCCACAAAAAGCATATAGGTTCCCTAAGAACGCAGTTATACAAGAAGTGGTATGTTAGCAGCTTTTTGTTGCCAAAAGAGAAATTCACACTCATTTTCCTATATCCTACTCCTTCCCTGCTCCTGGCTGTGTACTCATTACTGTGTGCTGGCCCTGGAGCTTATTGGACTTCTCTTTCTTAGCCAAATTACATCAGTAGCTTTGCAAAAAACCTACCCTGGAAAATATCAACCAACTTCCAGTGAATATTTGCTGCCATGTTAATGAGTTAAATTGGTCACAGAAAGACCCCTCCTGCCCTTGCTACCTTACAGTCTCACTCCCTCTTGTCTTTGGTCTTTTTGGTCCATGAATATGCACTTTTTACTGCTCAGTAGCCCAGGGCCGTGAAGAAGCCTGACTCTAATCCACATGTAAGGAGATTCTCATGAATGGTCTTGAGGGGTTCTTACTCATGTACTTCCTCAAGGAGTCTATTTTTTTCATTATAAGAGCACTGGGTAATGCGTAACAGTATTGGAAGGAGAACCTAGGTCTCCCCTTTCCTCTCCCAATACACTGAGATCTCTAGCTGAGGCACCTTGTGTTACAGTTCAGTCAGTGGGAGGGGAAGAGATGTATTCCACTGGTACTCCAAAATGTACTTTGGAAAACCCAACCCCTCTGTATACTGAGATGCTCTGAATTATCTTCTTCAGTCAACAGTCCAATATTAAAGCACCATAAGGCCTGTGTATGGCACAAGGTTTAGGTTTAGTTACCTAAACCTGAAAGCTAATAATGGCCTGTGGATCTTAATCTCTTACGCAGGTACCTAAATCAATGTCTAAAGCTAGATGAGAGATTTTCAGGATCTCCCATTTGCTATTTCACTATTCCTGATAAGTGTGTTTGCTGTAATTATTCTCATTGTTAAGTGCTTAATGCTTCCTCATAAAGAACTTTTCCAAATAGGACATATTTAGGTACTTCACCAAAATTGTGAATTCCAGTCTAAATTGGATGTCTATAGGTCCGGCACCCTCAAGCTAAAATCACTTTGTTGATCTGGTCCTAAATGCCAAGTACTTTTCTAAACAATTATCTTCCCTGAGAGTTTCTTTACTAACCTTCCCCAGATAATATCCTCAGCCTATAACCCAGACAATCAGATTCCAGATTATGAGAATACAGAAAGGTAAATTTTTGAGCAAGTGGGAGACAGTCTTGCAATTAAGTAACCTTCTTTTACCTGTGATATAATCCTTCACATCATGTATTTTACTGGCTGGGTTGTTATTTCTAAACATGTACAAATTAAAAGGAGCTGGATCCTTCCCAATTCTCTTCCAGATTTCAATATCAGGTGTTGTCCACCGGCCTGCCAGTATGTCATAATCTCTTTCTCCGAAGTGGACTAGCTTGGTCAGTGGGTCGTATAAGCCTCCGTGGAATCCTATTACCAGCTGGAAGTCAAGGT